>WYDI02023095.1:0-51169 GCA_009867235.2 Psittacus erithacus
TGAGGGTGGTGAGGCACTGGAATGGGTTGCCCAGGGAAGTTGTGAATGCCCCATCCCTGGCAGTGCTCAAGGCCAGGTTGGACAGAGCCTTGGGTGGCATGGTTTAGTGGGAGGTGTCCCTGCCCATGCCGGGGGGTTGGAACTAGATGATCTTCAGGTCCTTTCCAACCCTAACTATTCTATGATTCTATAACTGTTTTTCATTGGCTTATTCTGTGGGAAAATGCCAGATGTATAAGCTAAGACTTCCTGGAACTGTGGAAAAGTTGCTTTAACGTACTAGTAATCTGAAGTCACCACCTGATGAAAACGGACAGTAACTTTTGCTGTCATTGGTAGAAAAGGAACAGCTGCCCTGCACACGTGGTCTTGAAGAACATATACAGTGCATTATTAAGCAGGGTTTGCCTACAGTACAGGGTGACTTTATACACAGCCTCTCTGCTCCTTGTTGCTTTTCTTCATTGCAACATTAATGTCACCTTCTTCCAGTAATCTGGGCAGCCTTCTAGTTTCAGAAATCTAATATATGACTGTATTGTTTTGAGGTAAAAGTTACTAATAGCCGTTCTTATGAAGATACGCAACTGAAAACAACATGAGCTGTTGCCAATTTCTAAACCTCACTGCTGATTTGCTGCATAACATTATTCTTTGCGCCACGACATTTACTGCTGCTCCTGAAGGAGATGCTGCATGGGGTTGCCAAAGATGCTATCGGAGAACAGCACCATTAACGACTCCGCATGGATGCTACCAGACAGGAAATTTAACGTTGTTTGCAGTCACCAGACCATGGTTCTGGGAAGAAAACTGGATGGTGGCAACAGCAAAGAAGCACAAAAATCCCAGCCCTCTTCCTGGAAGGGAGACAAACATTTGCATGAACATAGGAATTAATATGGAAGTGTTGTAGAGCTGGGGCTTAGGCAAATTTGTTTTCCCAGACAGATTCATCCATCCTTAATCAGCAGCCCCAGCTGTCCCTGCTGGGAAAGTCTGCATCTCTTTTTCTGCTTGTCCCTGGCTGTGCTGAACTGGCATTTCCAAAAGTAATTACCTTATGAAGTGTATCCAAACACCCAGAAATACTAAGAATTGCTAATTCAGTGCCAGCTACACTGATTGACCGTGCTGAAAGTGCCGGCTCAGCTCAGCAAGTCTTGGGGTGACAAGGGAAGCCACGTCTTTGCCAACAGGGCCAGGCTACTCAGGAGCTGGATAGGGAAGTGGTGGCTGTCTCTTTATGAAATGCAGATGGAAGACACTGTCTCAAGCTACACATTAGAAAAGTTCAATATCAGAGAAAGAAAACTTTGTGTGAGTGTGCCTGCATGGACAGTGGCAGCTATGGACACACTTGATCATGTAACACAGTACTAAGCAGCTGGAAAATGAATGCTTTTCTTTACTGCAAATTGTTTTTAGTGGCAACACTGAAGTATTTCTTGAAACAATAAGTTGATTCGCAGCTGATCAGCAGCCTCGGTTGAATTTACCCTATAGTTCAAAAGCAGAGATATATTAGAATAAGAAAATAGTTTGCAACACTAAAATCAAATTGCATTGCGATCAAGGGATGTTTAATCATGAAATTGAAATATTGCCTCCTTTCCACAATAATTTACCATTACCAGAAGTCATGTCTACCCTTTTCAATAAGCTATTTCAAGATGGCCTGTTGCAGCTGATAAGCATACAAGTGACTTTGTGCCTGTTCTATTGTTGCTTCCTGTATATTAAAATCAAGATAATCTATAGTTGAAGTACTATTGATGTCTACTCTTTGCCTAACATTATGCACAGCATTAAGATACATTATCTTTCATCTGGAAAGATCTCAAAGTGCAGTACTGTCTGTAACTGAAATTGCTTATTCTCCACTGAAACTCAGCTGTCATCGAGAGAAGAAAACAGCACTTGTTAATTCATTCTGCTCTTACCTCTGTGTGAGCTACAGGGAGTTTCTCTAATTTTGAGCTTTTATCAGTGCTGTCTATGCATTATTATTTTATTAAGATTGAAGTGGGTAAGCACTAGTACCTTACACAAATATCTGACATCTTTTTATTCATTAAGAGTGAGTCATTCTGTATTTCTTATTACCATCATCTTTCCAGCACTTAAATGTGGCTAACAATAGCAAAGTGCGGCTTCACAGTGCATCTAACATGATGAAACGACAGTAGAATAGTAGCAGGTATCTCTGACATTAACTGTTAACAACATATGTACTGTTTTGCCTCAGATGCCCTGGTGTTGAATCCAGTTCTGCAAGCAGAGTACGTTAATTGTGTCCAGTGAATGAATACACACATCAATTAGGCTGAGTATATCCTCTTTTCTGCTTGAGGGGCTGCTGGGAGCAGTCTTGCAGTGAAATCTGGCTGGGAGAGCTATCCCAGCTATATAATAACAGATATCATGGCACATGGCCAACTTACCCGCTCCTTTGCATCTGCATGGTGGGATTTACATGTCTGTAAAGTGCGCAGTAAAACACTGCAAAACCCCTTTGTCTAGGTGAAATGACTAAAGTGCAATAATATGGTCTACTCAGTAGCTCAGCTAATTGTAGCTAATACATATAAGGCAGTTTTGCTTTCATCAACATCTTCTGAATATCATTAACCTCAATGGGAAATGGACAGTATTTCCTGTGAGGTTTATACGGCCACAGTAGGCAAACACTTTAAATCAAATTGCAGCTCAGAATATGATGGTATCGTCTGCTCTTATTTCTATTGTTTAAGCATGATCTGCACAATTATTATCACCTCGCAGAGGCTCAGGCGCCGCATCGTGGAATTTGCATGAAAACAACAGCTGTCAAACAACAGTAATTGCAAGAAAGTACCAGGGTGAAAAGAGGCAGCTATGAATTCTCTTTGGCAAAACTAGTGAATTCATCAGAATTAGCTTCTGCATGACCAAATGGGATAGAATCCCATCTACAAGCATGTGGGTCCTCCAAGTACATAAAAGTTAGCATTAATTAAAATGCTTATTTTCCATCTGTACTTTGCAATCCATTTCTATCCAGTCTGCTCTATGTGTGCACTCCAGCAGAAACTTTGCAAACCAGGCATTTCCATTAAGATCCTCTTTTTCAATAACAAGATGTGGCACTCAAAGAACAGTTGCAGCTGGAAGCAGGGGACATCATCACTGTGGGTGCAAGTAGCCATTTGCATGCCTCTAAGCTGCTTATGTAGAGGATCAGTTAAAATACCTCAAGAACCACTGAACTCCTGGCATTGGCCACTGGGGATGTTATGCTTATATGATCAGTCATCAAGGAAGACATCCTTGGTGCCCCTAGTAAAGCAGAAATGGTGACAGAGAAAACAAAGGATGTACAAACAGATCCTTGCAGCCATTCCCTGATATTCTGCGTTTGTGCTGGTAACTTAACTGAAATGACAGATGTGAATGGGCATGGATTTCTTTCATCACATCTTTAGGACATATCTACTTATTTATTCATTGACAATTTAGGTACCTTCATCAGTGAGATTAGGTAAATATCATGTTGTTTGGGTTTTATTGCTCTTTTTTTCAATTCGCATGGCTGATAATATTTACATGCTTATAATAGCTACACTTTATAGTAGATCAGGATTTAAAAACAACATTTAAATGAAACACAGGAGGATGCTTGAGGAGGTAAGAAGCAACAACTTAAAATGGATATCTAACAGAAGCTACCAAATGTTTGGAATGGGTCTGATAATCCTTTTATACTAAATTCTGCATCTGATTATTTTTCATTATGCTTATTGAATATCCTTTTATTTCTATTATTTTCTTTTTATCATTCTTTTTTATGCATTATATTTATTATCTTCTAGTACTATAGAATCATATCAATAACAATTTGCAAATAGTTAGATAGTCCAGACTGCTGGGAACCAGTCTCTACTTAAGCCTAAATTCAGGCTGCTAGCTTCTTTCTGGCTGGAAAAATTTGTGTCCTCCAAGGGAAGACAATGGACAACCATATCTTCCTGATGTGACCACCACAAAGAGGGATAGGTGCAGGTGGTAACTAGTCCTTCTGGCAGAGAAGATTACTCTCTGTCCTGGGTTCAGCAGTAGCAGCCATTTTTTTCCTCCTTCTTAGTAGCTGGTGCAGTGCTGTGTTTTTGACTTTCAGCCTGGGAACAACGCTGATAACACCGATGGTTTTAGTTGCTGCTCAGTAATGTTTACTCTGACCAAGGACTTTCTGAGCCTCATGCTCTGCCAGGGAGGAGGGGAAGTCGGGAGGAAGCAGAGACAGGACACCTGACCCAAACTGACCAAAGGGATATTCCATACCACAGCACGTCATGCCCAGGATGTAAACTGGGAGTTACCTGAAAGGGCTAGATCACTGCCCGGTTGGCGGGTGGTGAGAGGCTGTATTTTCTTCCCTTGTTGTTTCCTTTATCATTGTTATTATTGGTGGCAACAGCAGCAGTTTGTGTTATACCTCAGTTACTGGACTGTTCTTATATCAACCTGTGGGAGTTACATTCTTTCAATTCTTCTCCCCGTCCCTCCAGGAGAGGGGTGAAAGGGCCGAGTGTGAGCGAGCGAGCTGTGTGGTTTTGATTTACAGCTTGGCTTAAACCATGACACTTTCCAGGAGGAGCTGCCATCCCGACTTGTAGGAGTTGTACCCCAGACCCAGCTACTGTATTGCTTGCAGTATGATAGATGTAACTTCAAGAAAATTCTGGATAAACCATGCACAGTAATTGAGATACAGTAGTAAATGTGGATAATACAGAAACATTGCACAAAAACTGGTCCCTTAGCTGAATGTATTTAGTGGACTGAGCTACAGCATGTTAACAACCTCCATCAGCTAAATCATGATAGCTGAGCATGTACATACCACCAGATTTCCGTTTTGTGGAGTAAGGCACATTAACTCGAACTCTATTTTTGGCAGAACAGTATTGTGATATCAGGGTAAACTCAGAGTACATGCCCAAGTAGTTTCTGCTGTAGTGTATTGCTCATTTATTGCACAATAACCCGCCAGATTCCACTTACCTGACCATATCTGAGCCTTATGTCAGTTCACAAGCTAGTGTTCTTTTTCAGGACTCAATTGTTAGGGACTGTAGTGATAGGACAAGGGGTAAGGGGTTCAAACTTAAACAGAGGAAGTTTAGACTGGATATAAGGAGGAAGCTCTTTACTGTTAGGGTGGTGAGGAGCTGGAATGGGTTGCCCAGGCAAGTTGTGAATGCTCCATCCCTGGCTGTGTTCAAGGCCAGGTTGGACAGAGCCTTGGGTGATATGGTTTAGTGTGAGGTGTCCCTGCCCATGGCAGGTGGGTTGGAACTGGATGATCTTATAGTCCTTTCCAACCCAAACCATTCTATGATTCTATGATTCTATCTTTAAAGCCTATGTGCACAAAAAGGTAGTATTTTCATTTCTGGTGGGAAGTTTTGTGTGTCTGTAAACAGTGTACATCACTTACTACACATGCACATATAGCCACTCTCCTCAGGCCGCAGAAGTATTAGTGCATCCATACTCTTTTTCCATGATGCTCAGAAGTTGCTGATCTGTTCTTCAGTTTTCCAGATTCCTTCGATCAGCTGGATTTAACTCCACATACTGTTTAAGCTTGATAAAATTTGGTTTTGCCAAGCAAACAGGTCTCAGATCTGGAATTTGTCCAGGATTTGAAGGCAACACAAGCTTTTATTCCTCAAAAGGCTGATGTCCTTCTGTAATAGCTGTGCTTTGCCCAGAGAAGCTGTGGCTGCCCCATCCCTGGCAGTGTTCAAAGCCAGGTTGGACAGGGCTTGGAACAACCTGGCCTAGTGGGAGGTGCCCCTACCCGTGGCAGGGGGTTGCAACTGCATAAGCTTTAAGGTCCCTTCCAATCCAAAGCATTCTGTGACCTTACAAGTATTCCCACCTTACCAAAATCCCATAAACCCAGCCTAAATAGTGTCACATGAAGCAGTTTGCACCAAGCAACTGGACTTCCACAAACCATATGTGGCCAGTGTAGCATATTAAGTTAAATAAATAAATAAATAAACAAATAAAAAATCAGGAAACTGCATTTTAAGGCTTAGTACACCTAAAAATTCTCCTTTAATTTCCTATGAACAACATCAGTTTTTTCCATACCTGAAATGTAATACATAGGATTTATTTAAATCCCATCCCAATTTAAATCCTTTTACTTTACAGTCTTGCCTGTTTTATACTGTCCTGCTTTCTCTTACGTTTTAATTGCTCCTCTTCTGTGTAATAAAAAATGAGATAGTTAAGCTGCCACGTCTGTCTTTGCTACTCCAGCAGTCTGCTTGCAATTCCAGAGAGCCCCATGCATCTGCCTCCTAGGGCTTAAATTAATTTCTCTTTGACTTAACAGTAAGAGGAAAAAGCCCAGTCCTCATGCTCAGGCCAAGCTGGCACAATCAGTCCCAAAAACCCCTCATGTTATCCTTATAGTTGTTTACTCCAGGCAGCAAGCACTAGAACCAAAGCTATGATCCTTGATGCCAAAGGCTCAAAACACAGCTCTTGCAAGCGCTGAGATGCTTAGTATCTCTACTTAGTATCATATCTGTGTCAGCTATGAAAGATACATGTGTGAGGAGTAAGGTTGTTCTGCGAGCAAAGTTAAAATGGGTTTTGATCTTCTGATCAAAGAGCACTGTAAATCAACATAGGCTTTAATGTAGTGAATATAAAGTTTTGTTCCTTCACGAGTGGAAATGACTTGCTGTATGTAGGGCAGGGCTGTTTATAACATAAGTGCACTGTCTCAATTGTCATTTTGCACTCTGTGCTGGGAGGCTTCAAAACAATGAAAGAGAACTTGCAAATAAATATCCTTTCAACTCTGAGAGAGCTTCATTTGCTTATGCAGGACCGGGAAATCTGTGTTTCTAAAACTAAAACATTAAGCTTTAATTTTGATGGGATATAGTTTTTCATTAACTGTACTTAAGAGACTCTCATGACATAAGAGGTCCATTTAAGCACCTAAGACTTCCAAATAGGGTCTATTTCATCTTTGCTTCAAGAGAGTTTGCTATTTTCTGTGGTAGACCTATAAAATATGTTGCAGGAATTGAACACTACAAATGCCTTTCTCTCCCTCTGAACTAAAGGAGAAGGTTATAGTGATCAGTGTAGATGGAGCAGATAGATTGGACACATTTAGCCATTGAGACCTGCATATTTGACCTTCTCAGAGTGTATGATTCTGGCTGCTAATACATCAGGGAGAGGTGTGAGTCTCCAGGGCTGACTTTACTGTACCAATGACAGGGTGCCCCTGAGCTGGCTGCCAGGACCTTGCTTAGGTTCAGAGCAGGGTTTGGCATGGGGAAATTTACCCATGCACATAAAGAGACTCATTATTGTAGAGGAACCACACATCCAATTTCTTATGTCAATTGTAATGACACAAAAACAGGTTACATAAACCCTTAATGTGGTGCACCATATTCACATGGACTCTGCCTTTCTCATTTAGCTTGAATCCTGCAACATAAAGCAAAATGCAGTCAGGGTCCATGAAAGAAAATAGTGTTTAGGAATCTCATATAGACCTTCACTTTGCCCTACAGCATGAGAGCTGTGCATGCAGCACCATGTGCTAGAGGTCTGACTCAGAGTGTTATGACCAAGGTCTGTCTCAGTCATGCATGAATTACCCAGAGAATTTCAGCTGCCTAACGACTGTTCTACCAGTGTTAATGCCTGTGGGAGAAATGGTGTGGAAAAGCAGAGCATCAAAAGAAAGTCATCTTTTTGCTTTTAATGTAGCAAAAATTTATTCTAAATGGTGAACAGCACAAACTCCATATACGGAACAGAGAGGTGGACTGTCGAACAGAAGGAGCAGGAAAATGATTTGGACACTAAGTTTTAAACAAAATCAATGAATCCCTATACTGAAAAAGCTGTTTTATTGCGCAGAGTTTACTTTGATGTCTTCAGGTCATGCGTTTAATAATGAAATGAAACAGAAAACACCTACCCCAAAATGAAATGCATTATAATATCTGTTCTTTGAATTAACTTCTCCATGTGCTGTTTCCACTTCTAAGGACCCAAAAGAACATGGATCATTTTAGAAATCTCACTAGATAACAGAAAGAAAACAAAGATAATGAAGACACAAAAAAATTTAGGTTCTACATTGTACTTTGTGTAACTATAGCCTCATTTTGCAAACTCTAATTTTGATGGCCTCACTAAGATTTATAGCTTATATGCAAAATACATGGGCATGTTTTTACCAAGTGGCTAGTAATTTGAGGTGCTCAGAAAAGACTCGCAGCAAAGCAGTCCTTTACTGCTAAGCAGTCATATCATAGGAGGAGTCTGTTCAGTTATGTGAATCTAGCACGTACACTTCCATCTGCCTACTCTGCCCAACCAAATTTCAATGTATTTACCTCTAATGTGTCAGACAGTAAGAAAATGGAATCAGGAATAATATGCCTGCAAGCATATACGTGTATGTATACATAGGAATTGCATTAGAAATGGATGCCATTTCCTTGAATAAGGACTCCAGCTTTAAACATCTGCTGATGTGCATATAGCAGAAGCCAAAGCCCTCTGCTTTAGTTTGAATGTCCAGTCACTATCTAATGCACAAACAAACCAAATCTTAATGGCCTATTACTGACTGTGTACTTAGCCTGAATCAGCTCCAGAATATGCTTATCTAATTATTGTGGCCAAAGTAAAGTGTGAATACAAGCCTTGCAGTAATTAATTATAGATCCATTCCAGCTTCTCTTGAAGTCAGTAACTCTCTTTTCAACTGACTTTCACTAGTCCTAAATTAGACTATAGGACAAACACAATAAGAATAAAACAGGAAAAACAAATTACTTATAATTTTTAGGGTTTGCAAACACTTTTGTCAAGTTGTTTTTCAGTGAAAACATTTTCATTTAAAGTATTCCTGACCATCCCTTTTGGTGTTGCAATAGATGTGGAGTTTAAGTTATAAATGGGATATAAGGATGAAATCGTAATTTCAGTGTGGTCTTTCTCCATAGTTAAGATAATCAGGATGTGATTGGTAGGTAGTTTAAGGTAATCAACTAAATGATCACATAGTACCTTGAGCCAGTTGGATATAGGAATTCAGCAGGACAATGTTGTTGGATGTTTTGTCCAGCCCTGCTGGAGATACCATTACAAAGACATTTGCAACAGACTCATCACCACCCACAGGACATCATCCTGTGCAAAGATCACGCTACCTTAGGGGCATTTTCAGCAACATTCTTTCCATGAGTGTCTGTGCAACATCTGAACACATTTACTTTTGTCTCGAGGTGCATGCCTTCAATATCATTCATGTGCAGTCACATCAGCCTGTGTTCAGTCACGTGGGAAGTTACGTTTTGCTTGCTCAATAGTGTTTCTTTTACAGAAATCCATACAAAAGCTCAGGTGAAGTACAACGATCTGCCTCAGTCAGCCTTGCTGTGAAATCAAAAGCAAAGGCACAGAAGAGCTTTGTGAATATTTTTCATCCCCTCTGTTTTCAAACACATTCGGTTTCTTTTAACTCGTTGCTCACTGATTGCTTTAAGTATCTAAAAACATTACAAAAAAAAAAGAGAGAATTAACTCCAATTTTCTAGAGAGTACTAGAATAAAGAGTATATTTGTCTATGATTGTCTTAGAGTTTCAAGGATGTACACAATAAGGAATAATGGCAGAGTCAAGGTGGAAGAGATTGCCTGGGAAATAGCCTTTTTAGTTGGCATTAGAAAGCTTTCAGACCTGCAAATGGAAGAGTAGAATAGAGGGCTCCTGCTGGAGCCCAAGACTAGATTGCTTAAGTGGGTAGTTTATAGTTTGTTAAAAAAGTAAATGAGAATATGTCCTTTTTGACACACAGGAAGAAAACTGGGAGCTTTGCTTTTATCAATTTCATTTGGGTAATTTTATATCGGATGGAATTATCTAATTTAATATGAATCTGTTGCATTCTCTATGAATTGATTTTTTTTAGCAGTTTGATTCATGAGCAACATTTTAATGAGTTTTAACAGAATTAAGTCCATAATGACTGCATAGTGTAGACTTAATGCAAAGTTTTATAAAGCATAGTGACCATGTGCAAGACCTGCAGTGAATAAGAGCCTCTAATCCTTGCAAGATTGACCCAAATAATTTTTTGTGTTCAATATTAATTGGGTTTTCTTTCCTGATTTTTAACTAATTGGACAAGGACTCATTAACAAATCTTTTCCTGTGCCTCCTATTTGTTATTCAGTATTGAGTATTTTATAGAATCATATTTAACTTGCCATAGTTTTCCTTTAAGGGAAACGAACATCTATAAAACAACAGACATCAACAGAATACTGTTCACAGACAACTTACAAATTAAATGCCATAAATGTTAAACAATTAGCAATGAGGGAAAACAATGGCTTCTTTATTTCAGTCTTCTATCAGATGCTGATAAGAGGCAGGCAATGAAAACAAGAGATCCATTTAGAAAACTTTCTGACACCCACCATTTTGAGATTATAAATGGAACAAATCAATGCAAAGGTACACAAAAGGACAATTAGACAATGGCCAAGCAACCAGGGTTTTTTTCTGTAAATACAGAAAATGAGCTTACATTGGGACTATTAAGAACTTCTGAATACAGATACATTCTTCTTGCTTACTGATACATGGAACACCAACTCCCCGTTCAATAAACCAAACTGCTTTCACTAGTCTCTTGCACAAAACACCTTCCATTTCATGCATGTCAGAAATACAAAATGTGTCAGTCAAGCTGGTTTACCCATGGCTTCCCCAACCCTTTTGCATGGTAGCACTTCTTAGATTTCAACTTTAACTACAGCAAAAAGGAAACCTTGAACCCTCCTTTGCAGGGTAGTGGGAAAAAAGAAAGTGTATGGCACCATCACCCTTTGGTTGGCCAGCATGGCTGGCTCATTAGGACAGTTTCTGTCAGCCAGAATGGTGATGTCAAGATGATCTGTCCCTCTAATTTGCAGTATCATTTAATACTAAAGCAGATACCTCATCCTTTTTACTGTGACTAAAGGCATAAGGTAGCCTTTGGTAAAGATGACACAATATTTGTGACTCAGGAGTTTTAAAGCACACACTGCAAAGTGTAACGCAGGTCCAGAACCAGTGGCATCACAGCCATGTCAATGGAATACTATGCCTTGGGTATTAAGTATAACTGAAAGACCAGAGTTCATTGGCACATATAGCATCGCATTAATGTGGCTGTTCCTTCTTTGGTTCTAAGGCTAGCTGTCTAGCAACACCCAGGTTAATATTTGTATGGCTTTGTGCTGCTCCCTGATCCCTGATAAAACAATATATTCAGAGTTCAGAATTCAGTGTGTTTCAATCTGATATCTGGACATATGCTTAAACTACACCATATAAAAAGTTAATATAAAGAACCTCAAACGAAATACACATTAATATCATGGCACTGACAATATATTTCTTCTGAATTCCAACTACCTAAAAAATATCTTTAAACCCTATGTGCATGCACTAATATATAAAGAAATACATTATATTGAAATAAAATATGATATATATAGGCAGTATATACACATATTCTTTCCTTAGAACCTTAGTGCATTTTTGTGACATATACTTGGGGAGGTTTTGGTAAAGAAAGCACCGAAGAATATTTAGTCAATCTAGAAATTTCCTAGCTTCACATATATTTCACTTTATATCATTTTCAGTGGGGCTGGCTAGTCCCCCATACATATATAGTTAATTAGCTAGTTAGTTAGTTATTTAGTTAAAGCAAAAAAAGAACCTTGCTGCGAACATGCAGAGATAGAAATAGAAATTTACATTAGAACCTGCACATGGAAACTGGTATGGAGAGCTTTATATTTCACAGTCTGGATCATTGCAGATGCTAGGAAGTGTCAGCTCTGTATGTGGAGATTTTCTGCATCTGCATGTGTCTGATCCACTATCTATTCCCCCATGAGACTGAAGCTACAAACGTACCCGTATCTGTTTTCCCTCTACAGCCCCCGGGTATAAATTCATGAAGCATTCTCCATTGCACAGATTGGCTGCTCAGATTGTTCTCTGAGGACAGGATTTAGATTCAGCTGAACTTTTCATGCAGTGTGCAATTTATAAAAAAGAATTGGCTTTCAAAATAAATTATTGCTCTATGTTAGAAAAATAGGAATATGGTGAGCTCTTATCTGGCCTGCCTATATATTGACATGGCCTCTATGGGTATTTCTCCTGGATTAATTGGCCCTGTGTGTGCAAAATTCTGGGATAGATATTACAAGCGAGAGGTATATTATATCTAATAAAAGACATGAAATCTGATTATGATGGAGAAAATACGGACCTGCATGCAAAAGTTGTACCCTGCTCCTACTTAATATAGGAAGTTTGAAGTTTGACCTCCCCACTTACTTAGAAAACTTTTTTTTCCTCAAAATCGATGTTGAAAAGAATCTTAAACCAGCTGTCTTATCCTACTAATGCATATACAAAACCATCGGATACTTTTACATTGTTGAATTATTTAGGACAAGGATTCTTTCAGGCATAAGACCTGTTGCATAGACTGGCCACATCCATACTACCTAACATTTGGCCCTGGATCTTCTCTGAGGTGCAAGTGCTGCTGCAGCCCATATAGGATTTTCATAAAATGAATCTGGGATCATGCACTGTGTCCTCTGAGGAGGAGGCTGGACTAGGTGACCTGCAGATAATTCCAACCTGAATTGCCCTATGATCTCATAGTGCTATATGGTGTGCTAGGATGACCTTGGAATGTTTGGAAGTATGAAGGAAGACTTGATAAGACAAAGGGAGACAAATTTAGTGCAGGTTTGCTTTTTTGGCTTTTTTTTAGGTTGTTTTTTTTACAAGATTGCTTTTGGAAATGGTTATTGGTGCAACTTATTCCATGTAAAATGCCTTAGCATTATGTTGGAAAGACTGGTCAGCATTGCTGTGGTGACTGAGAAACAGTTATGTGCTAGGAATGGTTAAAGGTTCAGTGTTTGAACTAGCATCTTTATTCTTTACTAACACAGTATATTCAGGCATGGAGACTACTTTCTTATAAAGGTAATAAAAAAAGAAGGAATAAAGAAAAACAGTGATATAAATAATAGTGTTCTCAGAGTGAAACTGTGAAATGTACACTTTACAGAACCAAAGAGGAAAATTAATCTAATGGTTCTTTTTCTAATGGCTATGAAACTACTAACAGAAAATTTAATACACAGAATGTGTAAATGATCTAAAATTATGTTAACATATTACTTTGTCCTCATATGACATCAAATACACTACACTGCCAGTTCTTTGATGACCACAAATTTTAGGTACTTCAAAAAAAACCAAGTATTGATGCCATCATTTTTATCCTCTTCTTATTTTAATTTATCCACTCTTTTTTTGTTTGTTTAAATGGATGTATTTTTTTTTCTGCCACTGTCTGTCAAAAGATGGCACCTTTGTCTAAAAGGAAGATGAGGTGCGACAGAAGATGCTGTTGAAAAATCTGTCATAAACAATACAAAGAAGACAGAAATGTTTAACAGATATTTTTGTTTAACTGCAGCAAAATAGGAAGGAAAAGACATCTATTTGAAGAATAGAATGCAAAGTTCCTTAATTCTGAGAAAAGAGCATGAGTATTTTCAACACAATCAGCTGACTTACAGGCAAGGGCTCTAAGAAAACCAGCTGAAGGAGACTTATGAAATCAAGTTTTTAATTTGTAATGGTATATTGGTAAATTTTAATTGGTAAACTGATAATCTCAAAACACCTCCAGGGATTTATAATAATCAATGTAATTACCTTGTCTGAAGAGAAGTAAATCAGGGAACTGTGAACTTGTTTAACTGATATCAATACTGTGACTAAAGTTGTGTTTAATTAATGATCCTACCAAAAAAGAACTAAAGGTTTAAAAAATTCCTAATGTTTGTGAGCATTATGAACAGCGTGTTTCAAAAGGAGATGTTTTGTTGCATCAATCTGTTAGAGAGCTAGTTGAGTAAATAAACCGTTTAATGTTCTCTACTTGAGTTTTTCTGCAGCTTTCAGATTACATTGTATTTGAAAATTACACTGAGAACTCATACTGTAGTATATTTTAGGAATTAACCCATAATAGATCAACATTGTTTATCTATGTTGATTGCCACTTCCACTTGTTGAGTGCAACTATGACAGAATGGACTTTCTGTAACATGTACCAAGACAGTTTTAGCAGGTCTAAAGAGCTGGGATTTAGTCCAATCCACAACATTTTGTGTGAACAGCCCACTAACAGAAAACATGATCTTTACTGATGACGTATGCAGGGGTTGTACATCTTTGTAAAACAACTGAAAGAAGGGCAGGTGACTGTTTCAGAGAGTTAACTGATCTGCTCCCAGTTCAGAGAAAAATGATTTAATCTACACAAGTGAATAGGACTAGAAAAACCCACTACAAAACCTGGGAAGTCGTGGAGGAAAGGTATTCATAGAAGTCTTATTTAAGATGTACAGTGCACAGCTTAATCTAGAAAACTTCACAATTTCATATCAACATGGAAAAGTGGTTACTATGGGTAGACGTTAATCTTATTTTCAATCAGCAACCTTATACTGAAATGGTGTATCTTTGGGAAACACATCCTTTAACTTGTCTCATTCATGGCAGCTCTTGAGATCTGTTAAATTCTATGTGGACTTGCTAAGATGGCAGTTGCCTTTCTTGCTTCTTAATTCTCACAGTCTTTATGAAAACACTAATTATTTATATACTGCATGCTCCCAGTGTCACACAAATAGTTATATCTGCTCTATCCTTTTAGGGTTTTGTAGTGAAGAGTGGTTGAGTTCAATAGAAGCATCCAGGGCTGGTTGTAGATGATGGAATTGAATAGAATATTGGGGTTCTTTTTAGATCTGTTTATTTTAACAGAGCCCAACAACTTTTTTTGTTGTTGACTACATCTTGTGCAGAAGTCTTCAGTCAGAATGACAGCCTGATTTGGGATCAGGAAGATCTTTTTCCTAATCAAAATGTCCAAAATCCTAAATATTTTTGTTGCAGGCACTTTGCTTATCAGAACCTGTTGATACCTTTGACAATATGAATTCCTCAACTATCAAGGAAACTTCAGAGTAGGAACGCGCCCACTCAAGTCCCCTCCTTCTACAGGCAGAAACCGTATGATACTTTTCATACACTTTGCAGGCTTTATCTGCAGAACTGTTGTGTTTTGTTCCACTTTTATTGTCCCTAAACTGTCAAAAAATTTTATGAAGAAGCCATAGTTAGAAATAAGGTAATAGAAAAGTTAAAGTTGGAGAGGGTATCTGGAGGGCATTCAATCCAACTTATGATCAGTGTCAACGAGAAAAAGTTTCTCTGATCTTTGTCTAGTCAGGCTTTGAAAATCTCAAGGATGAAGATCCCACAGCCTCTCTCAACCACTGTTTAAATGTGGTTTATATAGTTCAATGCATCTTAGACACATATCACCATACTTGAGATAACATATCCTAAGAGTCTTGTACAATAAGTCTTTTGCAATCTGTGTTAAAGACTGCTTTTAGGCCCTAGGAGCATGTTTGACTTTTTCACAGTTGGATTATATTTAAACTTGAACAGTCTGTCACTGGTGAACTTCTATGACCAAAACAGTTCTCTTCTACCTTTTTCTAACTAATGTATTCCTAGACAACAGAGGACAGGTTTGAAACTAAGCTTCCAAGTTGATTTTATACTATCCCCTTGCAATTTATAAATTCATTCTCTTCCTATTACTTCTGCACTCAAGGTCAGTTAGTTCTTTCACTCTGATGAAGCAATACCTTTCTGTCCTCCATATGATGCTTCCCAATTTTTGCTTCTTTGCCAAGATCATAAATAAAAACATTAAACATGACTATTCCCAAATTGATTTTTGAGAAATTTCAGTTACAGCCTCCTTCTAGGCTAACACTTCTCCTTCAGTTGAGTTTGCTGCCAACTCACCACTTTATAGTTTCTACATTAAGTACCTTGATCCTAAATAATAGCTAAAATGCTCTTTCATGCAAAATTCTTTCTTTTCCATTTAGCAGGATATTTCTTTTTCCTATTAATTAATTTTCAGTAAAAGCCATCTAGTGTGATATATCCTACCCCCAAAAATCTCATACTGCATTGCCTCTTATTTTTTTCTATGCAATATCAGTCATTTTTCCTTCAAAATGATTGAATTGGTGGCTTGCTGGCTTTGTGTTTTAGTAGCTCATTACATTGTGGAAAAGCTGTAATTAAAAAAAAGTAGTAGACTCAATATGCAGTTATTTGATATATCAGAAGTCAAGCTACTAATTCAGGAGTGGCTTCCAGCCTAAATTCTGTGAAAGTGTGAAAACGAAGAAAGAACTTGGAAAGATGCTGAAGATGAAGTTAATGCTTCTTACACAAAACAAAACAGGAGAAGAGCTTTAGGGCCTCCTGCAAACATTGTTTGCAAATTAGAAGGCATTGGTATCCGAATGCTTTTTAAATAAAAAAAAATTAAAAGAAAACTTCAAGAGAAAACTGAGTTTCTTTCTCAAATGTTGTGTTTCGTCTTAACCTTTCAATTGCTTCCAATCATTCTGTATTCCAGAATATCTACATTTCCTCCACAAAATAAACCTGTCAAAATATGGCCACAAAATAGTATAAAAAATACAAAACACATTCCTGTTGCATTTTCTCTGTTTCAGAAAACAGATTAATGTCAGCTCAACTGAATCACTGTTAGATGAATGAGCTGAGACTGGGGTTTTTTAAATTCTCCAGACTATTACTTTGTAAGGTTGACATGCTAACATTTTGCCCCAGTTTATTGTACATGCTGTTAACATTCCCTGCCGAATCTTCAAGATCAAGAGGTACAAATGCAAAAAGAAAGAAAGCATTTTGTCTTGCCTCATCTATGCCCCTGTTTCATATATTCAAGTATAGCAAAGTGAATAAGCAACAGAAGGTAAATAACCTAAATAATTCTCCTTTTATTCTGATTGTGAAATTTCCAAGAAAAGAGAATTTCCAGTCTTGGGAACGTTTATGCTTAACTTTAAACTGCTTGAGTCCCAGTGAAGCCAGCAGAGCTACTTGCAATACTTTGGACTAGATATGTGTGTGTTTCCCTATGAGATATGTAATAGGAAGGAGTTAAAATACCTTTGGTGTAGAATTCCTGTTCAGTAAATTGCTTATTAGATTCAACAATGTAGCTCATGCTATTGTTACTCCAAGTGGCCTACATGCATAAGCACTCTGCCTTTAATTGCAAATCACATATTTTCCTCCAAATTGTGATTAAGATTGTGTTTATTTGCTCTGTAAGTAATCGCAGCCTGAATCTATTTCTGGCTATTTAACTCATACGAATAACTAGATAATTGCATAAACACCACAGTAGGCAGAAACTGCCATGCATATATGTAACATATACACACTCTGCAGAGCATCTGGCCTTCACTACAATGCAAATACATAAAGTGCAAATCCCATTAAGTCACAAAGCTGATCTATATCCCAAGAACAGAAGAATACTGACCCATGCACACACTGGAATGACATGGTAGAGATTGCCCCTGAGAGACTGTGAATACAAAAATTGGATTTTATTATTTGAGCATTCAAATACTATATTCATTTTCTCACATATCCTGCAATTAAACTCTTATACCCTGAACAGTCCTGGAAAGGGAACTGGGATTGCCTTTTGAATTTGAAGAATTTGCCCTCCCCATATAATCCCTATAACACACCCTCATCTCCATCACCTGTTTTCTATTCAGTCCTAATTATTCTTTTTCTCTGACCAAAGTGAGGGCAGTAAGTGCTTCCCACATCCCTTTCTTCTGAAGTAGTGTGTTTTGCTTCACTTCTTCCTGAAGAGAAGATGGAGAGAGCTAGACAATTTCAAGGAGATAATGCATTTGACCTCGGTTAATATTCAAGAGGCTGGTCAGGAAGGTTAGGAGCAAGCACCAGCTTTCTTTCACACCCCTTAGCTCATTCCACAAATTAATAATATCATACTGGGAGCAGCCTAGACCCTGTATAATGAATGTTAGCTGTAGTTCCTGCTGGCTGCTTCCGAGGATGCATTTATTTTTCTCATTATCTTACACACAATCTTCCAGCTATTGTCTGCTACCCCTGCTCACTCAGGAAACCTCAGAAAGTGCTAAAGATGTCAAGAAGCAATAAGCCTCATTTATTTTTATGGCCTTCATCAGCACTTTCTTTTTTGCTTAAAGGCCTATAATAGAATTCACTGATTAGAATCAGCACCATATCAGAATATAGATATGATAGTCCTTTCCTGAAGGTGAATGGGCTACTGAAGGACAATTTCTCCATTTGATGCTTCTAGAGGATACTGAAACTAAACAAAATTAATTGTGTTATTTTGTTTCTTCTTTTCTTTCTCCTTCTTGCTACTTTCCCAGACATTTGGAAATTGATTAACTAAAACATTAAGGAAGATAATCATAAAAAGTCCAACTAATTAAAATAAAACTATTCAACTGAAACAATACCACAAGATAAGCAACTGGATTTGATAGTTCTTAATAAAATGGTACAAATGAACAGAGAAATTCCCATTTGTTAAGTGCTGTATTTACCACAAAACTAAATAAAGAAGCAAATAATTGAATTCTGTTAGACTTTTTCACTTTAATTTCATCCATTTAGTTACAGGCCAATGTTTGATAAATAGGTCTCTGTTCTCTTCCGTGCACAGGTCTGCACTGAAAAATGTTCTGTTTTCAAACCCCAGGTATATAAATGCCATATGAATGCTGAAAAAGAAGAATTAGTTTCTCCTTAGAGCGCATCTATTTTCCATAGACAATCATAACAAGTGAAGGTTAGCACACTTCTAGCCCATTTCTAGTCAAGAGTTTCAGTTTATTACAAACTTGACAGTACTTTTGCATTAGAATTACTGGCACAAGAAAAAGGACATAGATAAGACCAAAAAAAGGATGTGTGGGATGCTTACAGTGTAACCACTATTTACAAAATTACTGTGTTCTTACACCTATATGTGACTTAAAATTGTTGTTTTGTATCTAGAAAGAAAATTCAAAAGACTCCCAAAGACTTCCTCAGTGATAGATAGCAACATCCATACAATCTGTTTACATGGAACAGGCAGTGTACTTTCCTTATACTCTTCTTATTCTGTTTTAACTTTCTTTGAGAGGCATTACCTCCAGGTCATGTTGTTTCCAAGCTGTTCTAGGTAAACCTGTGGTGTGCAGATTTACTGGCAGCATAGGAAATCTGCTTTTGAGCATTGTCTCATTTCTGAAGTGGTAAGATTCAGGCTAGCAGAGGGATTAATATTTTAAGAATAAGGGTTTTCTTCAAAGAAAGAAGGCACTCTGGATATGAGAAATTTTCCATCCTAGGACTGCCCATATAGAGGTGTATAAAAACTATTCTCTCTCAGTAATACTTCATATATGGTGTGCTTTTTAAGCATGCAGCTTGCCTCTCATCTATACAACACTCTATAGTGTATTTTCACGGTCGTGAAGTGTTGTTTTGTCTGGATAATCAGGGAAAGAGGGAAAGTTGCTGCAGAAGAATAATGAAACAGCAGTCTTATGTGACATGGGCAGATTTACTACACTTTCACAGAGATTGCTTCACATTAAGACCAAGGTTCAGAAATTATACAGAAATCACATTCACAAAATACTCACATATGTATATCCTAAATCCATCATATTGAAAACATAGCAGAAAAATGTGCTACTGTACTTGAATCTTCCAGGGTAAGCTTTCATTCATGCAGAACTAATAATCACCTATGTAAAGGAAAAAAAAAGCTGCTTATTGATGCCTAGGACTATTTTACAAACCAGTGTGCTATAACCATGATTTACTGTACTAAAATGCAGCTTTGATGGGAATGGGCTTTCATAATTTTTTGTGTGTTCATTATAGGTAACAATAGCATGCTAAAAGTTAGTAAAATAGTATGTAAGAAGTTACTAAAATCATACTGGGCTGAAACAAACAGTAAAAAAAAAATGGGAAATCAGTAAATGCAATCAATCTTCATGAAAGATGTAAGAGGAAGCTGTATGCAGCACAACAGCACAAGGGGACCATTTCTCTCAAAACCTTGTTTATCCTCCACGACAGCTTTCACAAAGGGATATGGAATATTTACAGCCAATGGAAGTGGTCGAACATACATGATTTCCTGGTTTCAAGGAAGTGGCCCATAAAGAGGTCTGCCCATATCCCTGGCATGGAGATAAACAGACCAGATAAAAGACATCATGTTTGGACACCTCAGCCATTAGGTGTACCTGTAGAAATGCAAACCTACAGGCATGCACACACTCACGCAGAGAAGCATTACTGTGCATAGACAGTGACGAAGAAATATAGTCCACTGCTATAGCAGGATAGGCTTTCAGGGGTTATCTATGACAACCCTGAGCTCTTTATCAAGGGCCAAAGTCTTCTACCTTGCCACATTATTAAGTGTTGCTTCTAGAAATAGCTCTTATTTCCTTTCTCATGAGAGCTGTACCACTCAGGTATATTGAGTGTGTTGAACTCTGGCATACTGACTGTTTTTAAAGCTGTTTAAAGCTGCTTCTTCTAGCATTGGGTTCTACTTTTTGATATGGTTTAAACTTCTATTGGTGCTCTCCAGCATGAGACTTTTTAAGATACTGGCATAGCTGATGATTATTTCTAAAGAAAATCGATTTCTCCCTTCCTTGCCAACCTTGCAAATGTAGTGCTGGCCACTTGAAAATGCAGATCATGTTCTTCCACATTCATTACTCATTAATACAGCCAAGCAGGTCCTGTGAGCAGCCCTGAAGCGCTCCTCAAAAAGCAGTGTAGGTGGTTGAAACAGTGAACTCAGGCTCATGCACATGAGTGCATTCTGGGTGAATTCTGATTCCTCATTCTCATTTCTCTTCCCTGCTCTGTTATGCACATGGTCACACTAGAAATGTGCTGCATTGTAGCCAATCTCCCTGAGTTCACAACAAAGTTGAAATGCAAATGTTGAGTGCTAAAGCTGCTCACCTTGCCTGAACGAGCTACAGTTCATTAGTTGGGAGTATTAAGAGGCTCGTAAGCATCCTGCATGGATGGGTGACCTAATGGAAATGAGAAAGCCAAACTTTTGGTGTGAGAGATTATTTTACTAGGAAAAACAAGCATTGCAGCATGATACACTGCAAAGGGGCTAAACAGAAAACTCTTAAAGCAGCTTTAACCAGAAATTGTCTAATTCTCTATAAGGTGCTCTCCATGACTTTCACAAAATATGCAGAATTTTGGATAATGTCTGCTTTTATGTGGTTTTCTTACAGATTTCATTCCAGATAGATGATTGTTGGAAAGAACAAAACCACAATGAGCAGAGTTTACACTTTTACGATTCAGGGATAAAAAACTCACTAAATTCTTATTATTCCTACTTAGAGAAAGCTTTTCTAGGCAGACAGACAGATAAATAGATTTCCTGATACATTTAAGGTAATAATAAATTAGACAGATTGAATAGTGTAAGATATAAATGCAGGTGACCTAGAACTGATTGAAATACAGTACATTCCAAGTTCCTCTTAAAACATAAGCAGAGTTTTTAAAGCATAAGCAAGAGATTTTCAATCTGTAAAACAGGCCCTGTGATGCCATACACTGAAAGGAAAATTAATAAATAGAGATGTGAGATTCAACAGTGACTTTTAGAAACTGTACAAAGGACCCAGATTGCATATAAATCACCTGAAAGCACTGAGCACTACAACTGATGTCAGCCATCTCTTTCGTATTCAGAATCATTAATCTCTTGGACATGACAAATCTTTTTAACAGAAGGGAATAAATTTAAGATAATAAGTTTTAAAGTAATGAATAACTCTTGCCTATGAAGTGCTTTAATGACTCTCCTTGTCAGAATTCAGATTTTATTATTAACTCTACAGAATGGAAGCAGCCTGGAGAGATAAAGTTACAAATCAATTTCACTGCTCTTTCATAACGAGTCACTAATTGACCTCAATTTCTGATGGAGTCACATATTTCCTCCCATACTTTATTTTAATGATGTGTATATCAAGGATTTAGTCACCGGTCATAACAGAATTTATTTTAACTCTGTATTGTCTTGCATAGGCTGTTAATGGCAAAAATAAAAATAATTTTGAAAACAATAACTTTAATGGTTGAGATGCATTTTTTAAGCCCTTTTATAGTTCAGATGATCATCATTTTGTTAAAATAGGTACTTGACTTATCTATTTTAAAATAGGAAAAAATTATAGCAAAGAAAGAACGTTCAGCTTGTCCATAAAACACTAATGATGCAGACTATAAAACATTTTACTTAACTTTCAAGTGGTCTTGAAAAGAAGTTACATTAGTATTAACAAATGGCTTTGACAAAGCACTGTTTACTACACCCTGTGTACTTATAAAGTAGAGCCTTACAAAGTTTCAAGATATCTGGATAATGAATAGCCAAATATACCTTTAAAATTCCACAACATCAGATTTTTATCTGATTTTTATCAGCCAGAAGGTCAAACACTTTTCCGCATGTCATTGGGTGTTTGACATACTGTAAAATGAAAATATGTGGCCCTTCCTAAACCACTGAAAATCTAATGCAAATGCAGATGCTTTAAACAGAATTATTGTAGCAGTCACATCTGAGATTATAAGGTAAAAAGGCCAGTATAGGCTTTTAGAGGTCATTTGAGGGTATATTCACTTTACACCTCTTTCTGGGCATGAATTGCAACAAAGAAGGGGAGAATGAAGGGAGTGGAGAAAAGCAAGGGGGCTGCAGGTCCATTTGTTTATCACACTAACCTTTCTACCTGGTGGCCATGGTTCACCTCCATAGATCTGACATCATCCACAGGAGATATCCATTAGGGTCTGTCCACTAGTGAATACATTGTTCTGCTACACCAGTTGTGGTGCCAGTAAAGCACTGGTTTCAGTTATGTATGGGCATGTGCGTGAGTTCTGGGAACATCTGCTGCTGGCTGTACCTGGGAACACAACTGGGCTTTAGGGGCCTGGCAGAGAAGGAAGAGCCAAGGCCTGCAGAGCTGAAGAGCAACAACTTCATACATTGTGTCATGTAAAGAAAGCAAGGAAAGCAAAATTTTACTAAATACTCACATCCAAGCCTGAACACATATCAAACACTCTAATTCAGCCATGAACTTTCAGTGCTGATCATTTTTCACTCCTATTGCTAGGAAAGACCAGTTCTATGGATCATAAACATTTCAAGCCCATGTTACATGAAATTGGGCATATAATGATATATTTTAACTCTCAAATCTATACAATTACTGTTGCAACTAGGTTGTTTTGACCACATAAGCTTAATGAAGAGGAACTTATTCCCAAAAAGAGGGGAAAAACCCCCAACAGAACACACCGCAAAACACCTCCAAAGCCAAATGCAAATACAACTGCCATACAGGCATTTCTAGAAAACAATATTAAGCCCTTCCACATCCCATTATCTCATAATGACACCAAAGCATATATTATCCAAATAAACAGAGCTGCATCTGTTCACATCAAAATTCAGAGTGTGTTCCTTTCTTTGCCTTTACTTGCCACTGTCCAGCCATCATGTTTTTTTCTGTATTTCTCCAGGTATTAACTCTGATGTCAGTGATGACAGTAAACAGTGAGCAAGGAAATAAATCAGATGCTTCACTTATGAAGTACATAATATTGCTGTGTTTGTTGGTACAAAGCTGTCTGTCCTTTTCTATGAATTAAAAAATCCCTAAAACTTATGTAGCAATACCTAATAGACTGGGAGATAATTCAGTCTTAACTGTCATAAGGACAGATTTGACATGCAGTACCTTAGAGAAAAAAGAGAAAGCTTAATGTAAAGAAAAAAAGAAAGAAGACGACAGACATATAAAGCATTCATTATTTGTGCCAGAACTTCTAGTTCTAAATTAATACAAGTTGGTGTGAAATAATGTAACAGCTGCAGCAGAGGAACATGTGGGAAAGCTAAAAATTGCCACTGGAGAGAAGGAAAAAAGAAATATGAAAGCTTTTTGACTTTAAAGAATCCTATGAGAGCAAAACCTCCACTCATTAAAAAATATTGGGCTATTTTCACATAAATGCTTCTATTTTTGCAGGACAAAACACAGAAAGAACAATTTTCTCAAGCATGGTAAATCTCTTCCCACTTCTTATGCTACTGTGTCAAAGGGTACCCACCACACACTGATGGAAAAGCAGGAAAAAGATAAAATCATGGCTCTGTTACCTTACATTGATGTTTGGCAGTGTGGAGGAACAGTCATGGTTTAACCCAGGTCAAGCAAACAAATGTCAAGAGCTGGCTTGTGCTGAATCTTGTAATCATGTTTTGACTAAGTTATTTAAATTCTTGAATAGAATAGGTGTTTGCCTTCAGCTGTATTAGACCCCAGCTCAGGTCTCTCCCTTTACAAAATGGCCGTCAGAAAACACACTTCTCCCAGATTGCAGCCAGCCTGGAACAGCCGCTTATGTTCCGTCATCACTGGAATTTACATCTTTTGATGTGTCACATCCCTGCTGAAAGCCCTAGTGCAATCAAGCCCTACTTGTGGAGAAAAGCAGGTCCAAAGTGCACCATTTCACAGCTTTAAGTACCTTCTAAAGATGCTTCAAGGGCCTACAATTAACCTGAGATGCAGTCAGGTGAGGCTGCTATTTAGATACCTATTATGTTAATTACATATCCCTATATATAGATCTACATATCTACAACACTAAATGCTCTTCATGTTGCTTTTCTTCTTGTAGACCTGTTTGTTTTCCTTTCTTTTTCTGCACCATCTTGTCCATATAAAGAAAAAATAAATGCCAGAGGGTGTCTGAACATGGACATATCGATTTCATACACACATCACTTATATAAATATGTTTGCTCGTGTGGTGCTTGCCTGTGTGCATGTGTTCAAAAAAATCAAGTTGGGCACACTTTATCTGAAACATTCTTGAGCACTACATCTTTAACAAGAATATAGGCTGCATTAAGCATAAAGTAGTAGTTGGCTTTTGCTCCACGCTCCATTTTTCCTCCTTATATATTAAAAATGTATTAAGATGTTTAAATTGCAACCTCAAATCACAGAAATAACACATAACACAAACTTCAGCTCAGCTTCCATAAGTGTGTGCATTTGCATGAACTCAAGTAACACGTTTGGAGATTTATTACCCATAGGACTTTACCTCATTTAAATAACAGTCAGTTATACCCAGTTCCTCTGTGTATCTCATTTGGTGTATGTGCCAGACATTATTTAACACAAACAATTTAAATCTCTCAACAGTTCAGCATCATTAGTTTCTTAATGGGTGCAGGAAGGGATGACAGACAGCAGGAGAAAAGAAGGTTGTAGGCAAGGGTGCTAGTGGGGGCGAAGCAATGCAGAGGCAGAACACTGATGGTAGCATGAGGGGCTTTATGTGACTAGGACAGGATAGGACAGGACAGAATACGACAGAATAGAATAGAACAGGACACGATGGAATAGAACAGAACAGAACAAAACTTGACTATCTCAGTTAGAAGGGACCTACAAGGATTGCCTTGTCCAACTGCATGACCACTTAAGGACTAACCTTAACGCACTATTAAGGGCATTATCTAAATCTCTCTTCAATACTGACAGACTTGGGGTATCAACCACCTCTTTAGGAAGTCTGTGTCGGTGTTTAACCACCCCCTTAGTAAAGAAATGCTTCTTAATGTCCAGTCTGAACTTCCCTTTGTGCAGCTCAGAACCATCTCCCTGTGCCATGCCCCTGGATACCCAGGAGCAAAGAGCAGCATCTCCCTCTCCACTTCCCCTCCTCAGGAAGCTGTAGAAACAATGAGGTTGCCCCCCAAAGGAGATCTTGGCTGAATCAGGAGTAACAGCTCCTAAAACTGGAAAGCTGGAGCAATATTTTGTTTCCTTTCTGTTTGAAGATAGCTTTGGGCCAGGGAAAGTTCACACTTCAGTGAAGACAGTTTTCCTTTCAGCAGCTTTAAGCACACATACACACAAATAGATCCTCACAGAAAGCTGCAAAATGCATTCTATGTATTTATTTTAGGTTGTGATTTCAGAACGTGTGTGTTTTGCAGATCTGGCTCACGAGTTTTTAGTACAGAGGTTACTTGCTGTAAGGTATACGCTTTCTGTTCACATCAGCTCAGGTGACAAACTGACATTAGCAGTTGCTGTAGCACTGGAATTGCCCATGACCAGAGTGCCTACCGCAAAAATCGTATGCCCACGTGAACAACATTGTTCTCACATATTTAAGGCACATTAATGCAAACCAAAATATTTATGTCAAGCACAGCTGAGCTGGTTTAAATTAAGTAAAATGTGAGTTTATGCCTACAATTTCTAATCTCAAGTGAAATACTTTCTAGAGACCTTTTAATACTTTATTATTTAATTATATGACGAATTCAATTGTGTCCTTTTTTTTCCCCTAAATCCTATATTATAAATTAGGGTAATATAGCTTTAATCTTTTCTCTTGCTGTCCCTTTCTTAAGGATTTAAAACTCTTCAGCGATCCCAATTAACATGGTTGGCATTTCGGTGTGTGTTTGCTTGGTTTTTAATTTAACTAATCCTCATATGTAGCATTTTTGTGGATTTTTTTTTTCCAGTGTATTTCTATAGTACATTCATTGATAATGTTAATGGCATTCGTATGGAAACAGATATTTCACAACTTTGATGTGTGTTTAAAAATCAAGAAAATATAATTTAAAGGGGGGAATGTAAGGTATGGGATACACAGTCTTGTGAACAAGTCTTGCTGATTTGGAGCTGATGATTGTCTAAAGAGTCTATAAGCACAGTAGGAGGGATTCATCTCAGTTTGAGACATCTATGATATATTTTTTGAAGCCTTCCTTCATTATTAGGTCAGTGAAACAGGCACTTGCAAAGCATCTTTCACCCATCTTCTGCAGACAGTTACACTGGGATGAGCTGAAGCATGCCTTACAAGGCTTATTTTTCTCCACAGAAGAAGAGATGCTTGGGAGACTGCCTGAGATGTGGACATCTGCATGACGGTCAGATAAGATGAATTACACCCAGCATCTCTAGAGTGCTTTTGGATCCTTATGATTTCTTATCTTTCAACAGAAAAAAAGTAACCCTAATTTTAAAAAACCCACAGAGTTTCCCAAATGCAGACACTTGGGAAATTTTCCAGTGTAGATTCTAATTTTCAGGTGCATCCGACAGCATGAATTACAAATGAGACACCTGTCAGTGTGCACAGGAGCATTTCCAATTGATAGGTCAGCCTATATTTAAAAGGCAGTATTGTGTGTCTGGATCCATGGAAAGCTACACTCAACGTTAGATCTTCCCCGAAAGCCTGTGGCTCTAGCATTGATAAGGAATATGAACACTGTCTGTGAGTGAACCATTTAGTTCAGTAATTCATGCAAGTTTAGAGCCAGCTGGACTTTGGTTTGTGGGGCTACTGATTTGCATCAGCTCACAAGGGAGATGCCTGGTGCCCTGTGAAAAGCGCTGCTTGATACTACCAAAGAGACGAGATTGTCCAGGGAAGGAAGGGACAGCTCCATGAAGGTGTTCCTCTTCAGACAAGGATAACTATTCCTACCCAGGTGAAGAAACTAAAATCTTCACTCAAACCCCTCCTACAATCACACACTGACAGAATGAAAAATAAGCCCAGTTCATCTTTAAACATACTTTTTAGCTGTGCATCACTGCCAAATCTAGCTGCAATGTGTATATTTAGGTTTCTGCCTAATATTGGCCACATGGGTAATACAAATTTCCTATTTTAGCCAAACAGGTCACAAGAAAAAAGATAGCTTCATATGTTAAGGGTACTGAGGACTATTTTATCCACAAAGAAACCTACAGGCACTTTTTACATCTACTTCTTCAGGTATGGAGGATATAGAATCATAGAATAGTTAGGGTTGGAAAGGACCTTAAGGTTATCCAGTTCCAACCCCTGCCATGGGCAGGGTTGCCTCATACAAGACCATGTTACCCATATGCTTGGGAGCAGCCCAGCACTAAGGCTGTCTGACACAGAGCTCAGATTTTAGCGTGCTAGTAAAATCTCAGCCTGCAGGAAGTGAGTCTGCATGGAAGGTGCCTCCTGGGTGAGGTCCCTGGAAGGATCCTGCTTCTAAACTGAGCTCAGGAGCTATTTAAGGGGGTACGAGCTGGCAAGGGCAAAAAGCCTGCAAGGAACTGCTTGAGCAATTCCACAGTCTGTGCAGTCACATCCCCATGCCTAGCAATGTTCTCTGGCTCTGTTTAATTTACTGCCATAGGTAGGGCCAGACCATGTTTCATCTTAAAAGGCGAATCAATCTTCCATCATCGGGATGTTCCTGTCATGCAGAGGGAGGAGGTTAGAGGATGTATGTTCTGTAAAGTGTAACATCCATGACAAGGAAAAGCCCTTGCCAAGACATTCTGTAATGGAAGATTTACTGAAGGCAATAGCCAACACTGTCTAAATGTTCATTGCTCAGTCTGATTAGGAAAAAGATCAAGATGATATCTTGCAGACACCTGTATATCTGGAAATGCTACCCAGACTGTATTACATCTTCATAAACATTTGTGTGATGTTAAACACAGAACACAGACAGCCCTGTGGTACTATAAAAGGATAGATTTTAATGGCATCTTCAAAATAGCATATTCTGTAAGTAATATACTCCTACAAAAGGCCTTGGAGATCATATCAATTTAACAATCATTGTCTTCTCATATTCATTCATCACACTTATGATCATTATAGGGAAGAAGAAAAAGAATCATTTTTATAGCACTTGCTGATGGTTAAAACATTGGTGGTTTATAAACTGAAGAAGTACTAAAAAGATGGAATTTCAAAGTTGCAGGACATCAAAGGAGAAGCATTTATATACACTGACAACTACTCCATAAAAAAGCAATTCAGCACATGCCTCAGCCCTCATTTATTTGTCTTAAATTTATTTGATGCAATAGTTTCTAAAGAAGTTACATGCTCTCCAGTACTCCCACAGCCCCCGTCACATTTCCTCAATCACATTTCTCAGTTTGGTAATGTTTTTGTGGAAATATGTTAAAATAGATGTAAGTGATTCCCATTAACCCTTTATAATTAATGTGAACTCTAACTTCGAGTTGATTTCTATCTTAGCTTATATTCCTAATGTAAAACTCAGCATTTGCTGCATTGTCTCACCAAGACAATAAGACAAAAATAAGGTACTAACATTAGAAACAAAACAAAACCCCAAAACTTGGGACTGTTCTGCATCATCTATTCCATTTCCAGTCTGGAAATAACAATGATAGTAATTTTGCACAGATTAATTTCTGGAGTACCAAGCTCCAGCCTTTCTCCTTACTTTCCTTCCCTTTAAAATGTAGTTAAGGAATTACATGTTAAAATTATAGGAAGAAACATACCAAATGACCAAAAGCAATTGGTTAATGGATGTTTGAAGGTCTCAACAAAATTAATGTTCAATAACAGATCGGAGTATATCCAGGTGCATTATATTCTTCCTGAGCAGTGCTGGTTTATATCAATATGGGTAATAAAATCTCAGATGATTTTCCTGCACAACAGGACTGACCTATCACAAAAGGAAATTTAACACAATCATATTTATTCTTCAGAGGCAGGAAATTTCATTGGGAAGCAGAGAAGGAAAGAAGGGATGCAAAATGTCGGTACGAAGGGTGAGGCCCAGAAGTGCCCCTCACATCCTGGGGCTTACTGAGTAGTTGGTGACCTCCAGCTGGCATGGCGGATACATGGAGGATGCAGGCCAATTTATCCTCTCTCTGTTCTTCTCTGCCCCAGCAGCTTTCCAGCAGAATGTGGCTGGGCCATTGGAAAGTGCACCAAAGATGTCCCTGAGATAGGCAGCTGAGGTGAATACCAAACACCCACCACAAAGCACAAGCCATAGAATCCTACAATGGCTTGGGTTGGAAAGAACCTTAGGATCATCTTGTTCCAACCCACATACCATGGGCAAGACGCTTCTCTAAGAAGCGTGTATGTCATGACTCCAGAAGACCTTATCGCTGAAGCTTTAAGCACCCTTTTTGCCTGCCCTTTCAAATGTGTGACAAGGAACAGGCACAAAGTTTTGACACATAACAATGCATAAATAATAAGAAAACAGTAAAGAATGCTTATTAATTTATCTCTTTAATAGTTAACTCCTAAGGATAACTACCCTTTTATTAATTTCTTAATAGAGGTTTGGTAGCAATCTCAAAACCAATTTATTTAATGCTTTGATTTTTTGAGTACTAATGAAGGCAGAAATTCTCCAGCTAAATTTTTTAATAGCTGCATTTTGGCAGGTGTCTTTTCCAGGCTGTATTACTACAACATGTCTGTTGCAGGCAGGTCTCATTACCCAAGAATACAAGAGATTATCTGTATAGAATCATAAAATCATAGAATGGTTTGTGTTAGAAAGGATCTTAAGATCATCATGTTCCAACCCCCTGCCATGGGCAGGGACACCTCACAGTGGACCATGTCACCCAAGGCTCTGCCCAACATTGAACACTGCCAGGGATGGAGCATTTACCACTTACCTGTTCCAGTGCCTCACCACCCTCACAGTGAAGAACTTCTTCCTTATAGCTAACCTAAACTTTCCCTATTTAAGTTTGAACCCATCACCCCTTGTCCTATAGCTACAGTCCCTGCTGAAGAGAATAGCAGCCTCTGTGCCAGAATCATCTCCCTGTTTTAATTGCACCTGAGCAGGAACGCATAAACTCTGTGTTCTCCCAGTTACCGAGTGGAGTGCTCAGATTCAAAGTTTCCATCCAAATTTTCAGCCTGCTTTAAAAGAGAGAGCACCGGCCAGATCTGGAAGAGAGGTGTTCATAAAGGCTGTGCAGCAGCCTCACTGCGCGCAGCTTTGCAGAAACTGCCTGCTGCCACCTCCCTGCTGTTCCATGGATGAGTATCAGGGCTGTCAGTCGGCATCCTCATTTGCATTGCTCACAGATGTCCCTGGAAAGCCATGCATACCAGGACCATTTTTATGACACAGGATGTGAAATGAATATTCTGTAATTTTAAATTAAACATCTGTAGGTTTTCTTAGTTATCTAAGTTTCGAGAAATCCTGCTTCCATTTAAAAGTCAATTCAGTTTAGTTCATTCAAATTCTACAAGAGCATTCAAGACCTTTATGTCTTGCAAGAACATAAACTGCCATAAATCAAGTAGAACATGCAATTCTGGCCACTTTGAAGAAGATTGGAAATAGCAGAAAAGAAGCGAGAATTATTACTTCAGTATATATTCTGGTAAAAGCAGAAACAGTTCAGCCCTATAGTTTTCAATTTACAATGCATATTTATCAGATTTATTTTTCTGTTTTCTTTGTAGGAGATGCTAGTGTTTAAATTTTACAGCCTTTCTCTTAATTAGCACAAGGACAGTTTCTATATCTTCAGATAGGAAACAGGCCTAAATTTATCCTTAATATATGGATACAAGTAATTAGTGTTGGTACATTCGTATCAGTGACTCCAGAGGAAAAAATAAATCACCAGGGTTCATACACTTTATCTAAAACTATATGTTTTAAAGGCAAGTCCTCAAAAATTTCTTCATTTCACTTCCAGATTCCCTGCTCATGTTTATGTATTCAGAATATGCCACGATTATTTTTTTATAGTTCAATAAACTCTCAATATTCAGGGATATGTTGCCATGGGGTTAAAGATTGTGTTATTCGTATTATTTGTAGTTATGCACAATACTTAGCAAACTAAAACTCAAGGCACATTAATGCTGTTTTGCTATTACAAAAATAAGCTCTGGTGACTGCTCTAATTTGACTATAGGTGCAAGAACCACTCATTAAAATTGAAAGTCAGACTCAAAGCAAGCACAAACTTTCATTATGCAAACATGAAATGGACTGGAAGGGCTAATGAGGGTAGAAGCACTCCCCAGATTTCAACAGAAACCAATCTACTTCTGACACAGGCATTCTTCTGGGAATTTCACCCATCTATAATAAAGATCTTGTTTACCAATACCCTAGTACTTGTTAGGCTGAAGAATCATGAAAGCGTAGTAAAAGAATATGGCAAGTCTCAGGCATAACTTATTTCTTAATTTAATGGTATATTTAACTCAATGATAACTATTGTCTTTGTTCTTCTCAAATTGAACATACAGTTTTAGCCAGCATTATATACTCACTGTATACTAAAAACTGACAGAGTAAAGGAGACTTATAGACAGATTTAACGTTCCTTTCATATGACTGGTTTATGTTCCACAGAATTAATTCTTCTGCTTTCTTTAAATCTAAATTCAGATAGAGTTATAGTTTAAATAGACATCCATGAAAAAAAAGATGGAATAGGGACAGATTTAGGTAATGTTCCCAGCTTTGAACTGGAAACAGTTTTCCTGGCGATGACCTTAAGCCAATCATCTCCCCTCCAAATTATCAATTTCTTAAATTGATAATTTTAAGATGAGAATATATCCAAGTAAGTACAGAAACAGCCTCAAAAGTTCACCTTGTTCATCTTTCCATTTTGAGAAAAATTCACTTACACTTTGAAAGTCTCCAAGAGAAGTTTATAGAATCGTAAAATCATGCAATAGTTTTGGTTGAAAGAGACATTACAGCTCATCAAGTTTCAAGCCCCTGCTACTGGCAAGGACACCTTCCACTAGACCAGGTTGCTCCAAGTCTCATTCAATCTGGTCTTGAACACTGACAGGTATGGGGCAGCCCCACATTCTCTGGGCACCCTGTTCCAGGGCCTCATCACCCTTGCAGGAAAGAATTTCTTCCTACTATCTTATCTAAATCTACCCTCTTTCAGTTTAAAGTCATTCCCCCTTGTCCTATCCCTACATGTCCTTTTAAAATGCTCCCCTCCAGCTTTCTTTTAGGCCTCTTTAGGTGCTGAAAGATTACTCTAATATCTCGCTGAAGCCTTCTGTTCTATTCTTTATCCCACAGTGTTAAAAGCTTCCAAAACCTACTTTGTTAATCTGAAGATGATGGGACTTCTTGTCTACTGGTAAAAGTGGTTTAAAAGTTACTAATTAAAATAACTCTACAATAATAATAACTGTAATCTTAGATGTCATGATAAAGTTTATATTATAAATTTTATATAATAAAGTGGCCCAAGGGACAACTGTTGAATATTAGGAAGCTCAAAACCTTTGGAACAGAATCCCAAAGTATTTGCTATCAGCTGCAGACTTTATTATCTTGTTTTTATTCTTCCACAGTTGCTGGAAAAACTTAGGAAATAACCAATTAAAGTACATGGTGAGTTTCAGAGTAGCATCAATTTATTTCAGTACAGATTGTGATCTTGGCAATAAGGCGTCACTAATCCACATCTGTTCAGGATAGGAATGTAACGATGATGGAAATGCTTTGCTCCTGTGTCTGTTTGATATTTGCCTTGGGAATGTGAGAATACATTTGCATTTTCTAGGAGGAATATAATGTGAATAAAGAATAGTTTTCCACTAAGCAGGGTTATAAAATAAAGCTTAATAAGGGGAAGACTTTTCCTAGCCATGGTACCTATCAGCATGCAAGTGAGCTCATCTGTTAAGGAAAGGTGTACAACATGTGTTCAAGCTATCAAACTATCACATGTTTAATCTGCAACTTTATTACAAATCTGGCATAAATTGTCTTTCTTATGAGATATGGCATGACCTCCATCTCCTGAGAGCCCAAAATGAATTCATGGACAACCACATGCGTTCCAATTAATGCTGTAAGAGACTGTAATTTAGGGAGCCTTACACAATGTGATAGCATGAAAAATCAATCTGAGCTTTTAAACAAGATTTAGGATAACTCAGCATAAAGCCAATATTTTTTAAAAATACTAACATTGCTTTCTTAAGGATACTGGGCATTTATAATGGAGATTTCACAAAATAATGATGGCTTTTCATTGTTTTTGCAAACCAATCTGTGTAACTTGAAAAAGATAGCATGAGACACAAAATCACAAGACAAGAATGCCTAATACTTCCAGCACTGAATTTCTTTGTGGCCTTTATGTAAGTCACAATTTGATGAATAGGTAAACATTAATTCTTGGCATGGGAGAATTAAACCAAAATCATTTGCCAAAGCACTAGGGTCTACCTTCTTCACTGTAATTATGGCAGCTTTATTACAAATATCTGCAGAATCAATATGAAAGTACACCCCTATGTGTTATTAAATGTCAGCTTTTTCCATTAAGAGAATTTAAGTCTCAATTTAGTAAAGTACTTTAGCATATACATAACTTTAAGCAAGAGGAGTTCTACTGGCTAGATAGCAAGAGGCAAGCTAATCAAATTTAAATATTAACTAAAACCTGTTCTGAAATGGGCAATAACAGATCCCATAGCTTACACAGTAGATTTTTTATTGGTAATATCTAGTCACTTTGCAAAAGACAAAAGTACAATTATGACTGTTACAGGTGAGAAGAGTCACACGAAGAGACAAAGTGATTTGGCCAAGGTTATTTCTAGATCACTGGAGGAATTGTGGAAGCATGTCAGACCAATGTGGAAAGCCCAGGTTGGTTGTCCAGCCAATGGGCCATGATGCTTAGCAAAATTATAACAACAAACAGCACTGCTGTTTTACCCTAAAATTGCTTCTATGGTAGATTACTAAATTGTGAGAAGAATATTTCATCCAACAGCAACAATATACACCAGGTGTGACCATGGTTTTTCTACTACATATAGAAACGTAACTTCTGACTAGTGACTATGTGCATTAAATACAATCCCTAAAATATGACAGATTTTATCAATATCTCAGTAAGGATACCCAAATGGACTGAAAATCTAGTTAAAACGGATTTCTTGTTCTTATTGTCATATCCTTTGTAGCCATCTAAACTTGCAAACTCCCAATGGGAGAGAGAAATAGTGTCACTGTTTTTGAAACACCAAGTTATTTAATTTTTACAGAAGACAACTAAGTTACTTAGGAAAAAAAAACAAAAAAAACCACCAAGTGTCATAAAAATTAAATGAGGAAATACAGATCTCTGTAACCATTCAGCTCATGGTAGACTTCATATGGATTTCATGGGGGAAGAACTCTATGACACAGTGTGCCCTAACCTAAAACAGGTCAGAGGGTTTGACCTATTTCTCCCAGCTGAGCACAAAGCAAGCTTTAAGGTGAAAATGCAAAAATCTATGCTGTAAAAATCTAAAGGTATGAGTGACAACACATCTGACTTTTACAGATACTTCAAGGATGCAGCCTCAAAGCTTTTCCATGAGTACTGAGAGGTTTCTGAAAAGCAGAAACCCTTTCATTTGCACTGGCAATAAGTTTATAGATTATAGGAATGCGTAAAGTCATACATGGAGTTTGAGATAGAACAAAAACTGAGTCCTACATCCCAAGATAGTATCACCATCTTCACCGCAAGATAAACTCAAGATTTGTCTCCTCCCACTGTAAATCACCTTTCTTCTCTCTACAACCCTATTTAAAATGTCATAGGTTGGAGGTCCTTGTTTAATTTTCTACTCAGGTTTTGACTTCAGCTGCAGAATTTGGTAATTATACTGATGCCAGGTTCATGTAGAGATGGCTTGAAGTGGAGAAGAATGAAAGAACCCTAATTCCTCTAATCCTCAAAAATGAATGGCCAAAGTAATTGGTAAGGATGACAAAAGAAGGGAAGAAGGAATCTTATCCCTTTCTCAAAGGAAGCTTGAGAAGTCAGTAACTGTAAACTTTTGCACTGAACTTTACTTTCTGTGCACAGAGTGGTGATATTTATCATTAATTCACTAAAATAGTCTTTCACTTAATACAAGGGGTGAAGAGCAGAGAATGATGACACAACCCAAAATAACTGCTGAAGTATGCATAACACATATATTCATTCATTCATTCATTCATTCCAGAATGTGAATATTAACCTAGAAATCACAGATGGCCTATATCTAATGAGCCAGTTAAACAGGGCTTGAGCCTGAACCTTAACAGACTCATGTCTGGCTTCCAGGTCAACCTCAATCATGTGTCTTAATGCTTTCAGAAGGTTTTAAGGATGCATCAACATTAAATAACACAGCATGATGCAAAGCATATGTTTATACTACTAAAGAGAAACCCAAATTATACCATTTCAGACCTTAGCCTCATGTTCTAACATGATTTTTCTTAGCAACATTTATCAGGACAGTGTGCATCCCAAGTAGAAAGCAGGCTTCTCAAGTCCTTCTAATTATATTAACAGACGTTATACACAAGCTAAAATAGCCATCCTGGTCTTACATCTAAGGTAGTCTCGCTGGCACCTGTTCAACAGTGTCTGCACTCATTCATTTGTCCTAGAAATGCTATTTGACTGATCTGAATTTCTTCAGATCCAGATTGCTTGTTAAACGATAGTATCTGAGCATCCAAAAGGTATTGTCAAAATAAACCTGGAGTATTAGATGCACTTAGGAACTGTGATAATGGAGGCAGTATAAATAACTAAAATAAATACTTGAACAATAAATTTTAATCTCTTTCAGTAAACATCATTAAAGTAAAAGCTCTACTTATATTTACCAGGAGTCACTTTAATCCATTCCTTCAAAAAATTAAATATTTCATTTTTATGTAGTTCAAAGAAAGCTTTTACTTGTAAACATTCCTTAATACAAATTATTGAAGAAAAGGGAATGAAATGATTTTTAAATCAATTCAGAGTAAAATAAATTCACATTCAAAAGAGATAAATGTGGGCATAATACAACCACGGGTAATTGTTGTTTTGCTAATTAAAACCCTTCAGCCACCCCCAGAGATTGTCTATCACTCTTAAAATATACTGAAGTTGAGAAATGTTTTCATTGACATTTTATCCTGAAATGTCAGACTTTAAAAATGAAGTATTAATTCTATAGACATATGAGCAGGTTAAAAATTAAAAAAATAAAAGTTTTAATTGACAAAACAGATGAAAAAAATCTCTTTGGAATTGTGTTTCAGAGTTTTTCTTCTGTCTACATGACATGTCACAGTACATAGAATCAAGGAATCACAGAATGGTTTGGACTGTAAAGGACCTTAAGATCATTCAGTTCCAAGCCCCCTGCCGTGAACAGGGACACCTCACACGAGCAGGTTGCCCAAGGCTCTGTTCAACCTGGCCTTGAACACTTCCAGGGATGGAGCATTTACCACTTCTTTGAGCAACCTGTGTCAGTGCCTCAGCACCCTCACAGTAAAGAACTTCTTCCTTATATCTAACCTGAACTTCCTCTGTTTCAGTTTGAACCCATTACCCCTTGTCCTATCACTACACTACTACCCCAGCCCCTGCTTGCTATTAGACTCAGGAAGTTTTTGTATTGTTCTATGCAATTTTACTTATAGACTAGAATTGTCCATGAAATTTGTTTTATGTGAACAAAATAAGGGATTTTTTAAATTTCAATATTTCATGCCTCTTTTCTGAGAAAACTTCAGACTCAGGTATGTCTTATTTGCTTTTTACATGTGTACAATGTCAAATGCAAGTTTCTTCACAATAGGGAGTTCATCTAGGTTCATCTTACCAGTAGGATGACATTATGGAAGTTTTAATCCCTTTCTATAGCAAGGGATTACTTTCTTTCTCTTCCAGTGTTCAGCAATTCATCCAGTTTACCTTTTTCATCTTCCATAGTGTCCCTGTATGCACTGACCTTTGAGTCATGAGCTGGAAGAAATTTATGAGCAGAAAAAGGGAATGTTGTGCTCTCTACACTATACTTTTGTCCTGGTTTGGGCTGGGATAGAGTTAATTTTCTTCCTAGTAGCTGGTGCAGTGCTGTGTTTTGGCTTTAGTCTGAGAACAATGCTGATAACAAGCTGATGGTGTTTTAGTTGTTGCTCAGTAGCACTTACCCTGATCAAGGACTTTTCATTCTCTCTTTCTCTGCCAGTGGGGAGCTCAAGAAGCCAGGAGGGAGCAGAGATAGGACACCTGACCTGAACTAGCCAAAGGGATTTTCCATACCATGGCACCTCGTGTTGTGTCTTCTTTGCCTTGGTCTGTAATGATAAAATCAGCCTTCAAGAGGGGAAGTCTGCAACAAGGAAGACTTACCTGCGTTAGAAAAGGATCAGGTTAGGGAGCATTTAAATTAACAGGACATGAACAAGACCCTGCAACCTGATGGGATGCGCCCACAAGCGCTGATGGAGCTGGCCAGTGCCATTTCAAAGCTACTTTTGACTATCTTTTAAAGGTCATAACAGATGGAGGAGGTTCCTGAAGACCGGAAGAAAGCGAGTACAACCCTGTCTTTCACCTCTGAGACTCTGCATGGATCTGATCACATCGAGGTCACTCATTCATTCATCTCTGACCTACACAGCCCCCTATGAAAGGGGAGACTACAGAGAAGACTTGGTTTTGAACCAGAAGTCATTGTCTGAACCAATGTTGTTACATCCTACCACTGATCGACACTCCTCTTAGAACTGCACTTTAGCCCTTTGTAACTTCTTGTAAACCATTACTTGTTTGAATACATTTTCTCTCTTCTGATTTTTCACCTTGACTTTATGCTTTATCTTATGCTTTCTTTTCATTTAGAAGGGGAAAAGAGGAAGGATCACTCTAGTGCTCATTCCAAGGAACATTATAATCAATGTGAAAAGGATTTTGATGCACACAGCTGCAATAAAATTGCTATATCCCTTCTCCATCATCCATATTGCAGTTATTTAGTATGCAGAGAAACCTGCCGAGAGGTAATGAAATGTCTTTATCTTCATTACAACAGAACAACCCATTTTTCACTCACATATACAGATATATAGCTTTGCATGAAGGTATTTTCTTCAGAATGTACCCACTGCAGAAGAGAGGGCTAAGTGTTTAGGATGTGTTTTGCTTTCTCTTAGAGATTTGTTTCTATTGCAAATCCATCGAGGAACTCCAGTCTTCCATCATAAATCCATAGCGAAACTCCAAGTGACTAAACACACAGTGCAGTTTGCATGTTGAGAAATGCAACACACACACGAAAAGTATTTTGTTAAGAAACCAGCCTCTGCTCCTTAGCTACTCAAAGAGGTAGAAATGGTGGTCCCTATACAGCTGGACCATTCTTTATTGCAGCCACAAAGCTACGTGGTGCAGGGCAGAAGATGATCCAGTTAAAAAGTTAGTGGAAATACAGCTATGGAAAGTGCCTATTCACTCCCCTTCTCCCTCATGTAGACAGCAGCAAAGCTCACTTACTATAAACAATAATACAAAGAAAATAAGACACAAGCAAACCTAAACACAGCCATACAATTTGGTACTTAGGTGGGGAAATTGTATTAACATTGTATTATTATACCACTGCATATATAATTCAATTGTGAAATGCCTTAGAATGAAATATAATTAAGTATGCTTCAGCTTAAGGTTGTTTGGTACATAACAAATCCAGGCAGCTTCAGAATTTCCAAGTCCCTAGGCGTTGCCTCCGCCAAGCCAGAAACAATTCACTTGTCGTGGAAAATCACATGCCATAGTGGATGCTAAATAGGTAGTCAGAGGGATTATTACACCAGGCAGCAGAAAGGAAAACAGAGGTGAAGGAGGAATTTGCACCAGGGAATTAAATGTGTAATTTTTTACAGAACGTCTGTTACTGCTCAGGAAGCTTAACATTGCGTCTGCTGCTTTGTGCATCTTACCTGGTGTGAATCCTGCTAAATGAATTCTGCTAAACAGCCTTGTATTGTGTTTTAGAAATCCCCCAAACAAAACAAAAGCAAACATCTGCATTGGGAAACAAATAAGATGCCAAGGAACTTCCCCAGAATTGACATTTTTTGGTGCTTATTAGTGCTTTAACATAATAGGTACATATATGTATACATATATAAACACGCTTTAGGTTAGCAATAATTTTACAGAGCAAAATAGAGTCCTTTCAAATAGATTTTCAAGTTTTATTGACATGTATTCCAGTGCAATGTGGTTTCCCTCATGGGAAAATACCATCAGTTCTTCCATTTTTTGGCACAAAAATATCCCCTGAGATAGGTCACAAGAAAATCCTGTAAGTTGACTTTTCTTAGGAATTAAAATATTAAAGTAAAAACCTGCTTAACAAAGAGAAAAACCCATGACTAAGTAATGATAGTAAGGTCTCAGCATAAAATACCCAAACAACTGCATTTTCACCTTGTTACAGTTTTAAGAACTGCAACCATTTTCCTGGTGACACTATGCTGTCACCTACTGGTTACAGAATCTCTTTCTAAAGTATAGTCATTTGAAGATATATAAAAAGCAAAAGGATTTGCTTTGAAGGCCTGAAGCAACTTTTTCACTGTGAAAGTTCATACAATTTCCTTTGAAATCAATGGAATTTGGCTGGTTTACATCAGCTGGGTGGCTAATGCTGGCTGCAAGAGAGAAGATTTGGTGTACTTTACCACCAAATCTTTTGTAGAATCTCACCTTAAAATCCATCATGAAGTATAAGCTTTCCTATTAAAATGGCTTGCCTCCACAGAATTTTCCTGCTGTGAATCACTATCGCTTTAATGCATGGAATAAAGCTCACCTTGGGACTGGTTACTGAAAGGCTGGCTCCATTCATCGCCAGCATTTAAAGACTAGCACCTCTGTTAAAGACTAAAACCTCTGCTAAAGACTAAAACTTCTGCTAAAGACTAAAAGCTTGATTTTCCTTTCTTTTTATTTGTGTGTCCTCTGCTATGTAGGGTCATCCTCGCTGGCTGTCATTTACCTTTTGCAACTCTGGCATTCAGCCACAAGCTCTTCTTTGCTGGTTCAGCTCATGGGGTGATTGCATGTGTGTGCCATATGCTTCTGATTACTGGGCAGTCATGCCTTGTGTTCGACATGGTCCTGTGCTGGTGGTCTGGATTCACTGCCCTCTGGGAAGAGGACTGTGAATCAGCCCATGTAAATTCATGCTGCTCCAGTGTACATGGGACTCCCTGTGCAAGGCAAGGGGAAGGGGTTCAGTGAAACCTCCAGACAATGGCTTTAGAAAACAATAATAGGAGAGCATTTGTAGAGTTTGCAGCCACCTGGAGAAGCCAGATAATATATTTGCCGCTCATGATCCTGCTCAGAGGATGTACATCATAACCCACATCTCTAACAACCTGCCACTGCAAAATAAAACCCTAGAGGGGTCTGATCCTTAAGTCAACTCTGGAATTACAAGTGTGCATCCTCCTGTCTTCTGAGCTTTGCCCCATCTGACTCCTGCTGCTATCTCCTTCCATTACTTGCTTCACAAAAATGCATTTGCACTGGAATGTAAGAAAGGGACATTCTTTTATCTGCTTTTTTCATAAATATACAGAAACACACAGCTGTCACTAGAGATTTATTTTATTATCTTATTATGCACTTCCCTACCCCAATGTTTATCATCTTCTTGGCTTCATGGCCATTTCTCCAGTGAGATGCTTTCCAATTGCCCTGTATTGATGACAGTACCACACATGGAGCGTAGCTGAAGAAACAGCCTTTTCAACATAGCAGCAGGGCAGAAAAGATTCATTACTTGAACAGTTTACCCAGCTCTCAGCTTCATTAACATGATGAGCTTTGAGCCAACACAAGATACACCTGGCAAATCATGTACACTTCCTAAAGTAAAATATTTAAGGCATTGAAATAATTAATCTCCCTTTGTGTTACTCAAAAAAATCTATTTATTTTTCAATGTACTTCATGTTTTTGCTAAGATGTGATAAAATAAAATTTAAGACTAAAATAGAGCTATAATCTGCACAGAATTTGCATGGCAGTGAATCTCGTTCATCAGCCAAATACCTGTGGTTAGCTACCTTTTTTTACCATCTGGAGTATGATTTCCTGATTTACACATTTAAGCAGGATCTCTCTCTGCCTTTGGGGACACACCTTAGGGTAAGGTACCACTTCTGTAAGGCAGTGACAGAAATGTGAACAAAATTGTAACTGTTTTTAGATAGAGCAGTAGCGCTCAAATATTAGCTGCATGTTCTTCACATTTGCTCAGCAGAAGGGAAAAGGCTGTACATATCAGCAACTTTACATGTATCAGCTAATCTCAGAATGCCTTAAGAAACTCTGGCCCTTATTTTGTTGCACTATTTGTATCAGTTTTGATGTGTCAGATTTGATCAGTTGGGAATCCAAAAATGAGCATCTTACTAAAAGAATAATAAAAACATTACTTCCTTCTTCATTCTCTGTCTTATGTCTACACAATAAAAAGAAAATTACATCAATTGATCAATCTATCAAATACTTTGTAACAGAAAAGGTACAGAGTTATTATTTTGTTAAAAACACAATATATGTATCAATAACATTTACAGCAAAGTAAAAATAGTTGAAGAGCAATATATGGTCAATTCATACCCACAAAGTCAACCAAACAAACCAGATCTATAAATAATGGTTTATGTGATAGAGTGACTGTGCTTTCCTCTGTTGTCAGAGGACAACACTTAGTGTAAAGAGTACCATAGCTCACAGGGTTGGGCTTAATCTCAAGTGGAAATCTCCCACCACACTGAAATGTCTGCAAATGTTTTATAGGGATCAGATGAACTCTAGCCTTCAAAACAGGAGATATATCCTGGAAAAATATAGACCTATACTTTCAACACAAGGTGTAATTTTGAAACACTTGATCTTCTGTGTTTACATGTGTTACCAACACTTGTTTAAGTTGAATATCAATTTTGTGAACTCAGTGACAGATTGCAATGAAATATGTTTTTAAGGCATATATATATGCATATATATATGTGTATATATGGCATATTTTAGGGATATAATTTCTAATGGGGTTGCATCAAACTCCCCGAGTAGGAAACAAGCCCCTGTTATTTCTGATTATCAGCTAAAGATCTGAGGCTCCAAAAGGCAAAATGCTAAACTTACCAAAACAGTAAATGTAATATTTTTGTTCAAGTCCCCTTTTACTAGAGAAGAACCTCTGGAGTGGGTGAAATTCCCCATAACAAAGCTTTCAGCCCCCTGTACAGTCAAGGTACTCAAAATACTAAGCCTAAAGCCAACTTACTCATGGGACAGGTAAAATCTACAGCTATTCGAATGAACAAGTCCTAAATACCATTTTTCTGGAACCATAATCTGATCAAGTTGTTAAACTTCACGGAAGAAGTACTAAATGAAGTAATACAGACTCTTTTACTGAGGAACTCAGACTAGTACAGACTCTTTTACTGAGGAACTCAAACTAGATCACCTTAATGGGTATTTCTGGCTTTTATAGTCCATAAATCTATTATATGAGAATGAAAATGTTTTAGCTCACATCACCTGATAAAATACTGAAATCCTTCTATTATTTCAGGTGCTTTGGACCAGGAGTTTTTGTGAGAGAAATGAGAGACGGATGGGTTTTTATTGATGTGATGACCAGGTTAAAAGTAAAGAGATGTTTATGCTTGAGACAGGTAATGTGAATCAAGGTTAAGGCTTTAAAATGCAAAGCTCAAAGTTCTGTGCATAAGGGATAGAAAATAGCTGTATTTTCCTTTTGAAGTTATGGCAGACTGTGCTTTTGGGAAAAAAAAACTAGAGGGGGAAAAAGGACAGAATTTAACCACTTAAAGATTATTTAAAAATAAACTGATGTGCAGGTATGAATCTTCAAGAACATGAAGGAATTTGCGATTGGAAGAGCTGCAAAATTATCATAATAATGAAACTGAAAGGCTTTAGTCCAGAGAATGATGAAGCTATGAAGAGGATGCTACTTCAGGATTGTCAAATGGGGCTGAAAAACCCGAGTATCTTCAACACAGCAAAGTGTGAATCCCAGAAATGGTGATTTATTGAGAGCAGGTCATTGAAAGAGATGGTGGCCACTTTGTTGGACTGACCCAAACCCAAGACTTCTGATTCAGAATATACAATTATTTTAAATATTAGAAGGCTTTAAGTAAATTTGCAAGGAAACAAGACTTCAGAAAACAAGAAAGAGAGACACGGGGAAACCCCAGAATGGACTGTATTAAGCAGCAGAGCCCCCAGGTACAATTTCTATACTGCCTGATCTAGATGATCTAGAGCAGGACTTGGTCTTGAAAACATGCAAAATCCATGTGAACTCTATAATCTGGTGTATGTTTTGGTGATGGATCTGCCCATGTTTCCTTGTACCATGGGGCACATATTCTGCCCTTGATTTCAGAATAGAAAACCTGTCCAAACAAATACACAGTCACAGCATCCAGTCCAACACCAGTCTTTTTTTTATCCTGTCTATGGGGGAGTCTGAACAATCTTGGCAATATGGCTTGGATAACAACAGATGATACAGTAGTACTGGGAGTGTAAGCAGCATATATGAATGTAATGTCTGAAACTACCTGACGAGGTGTTCTCCCCAAAACTGGTAACACTGAGAGGAAATTAAAATGACAGAGTTGCATAAATCAACAGCCAGTCATATTAAACCATATTACCAAGTGTCTTCCTGAGCCAGGAATGAGTCCGCCTGAAGTGCAAAAGAAGCATGAAAATTTGTGACTGTGGAAAGTTACGTTGGAGTGGCAGTCGAGACGAGTGACATTTCCAGAAGTTATCCCATTGGTATCATGATCTCCACCCAAAGCCTGATAGAGCACCCTCCCTGCTGGACGCCATAATGAACCTGCGCCCTGCTGATGGGCTGACACTGCAGAGATAACAAGAAGAGACCCTTACACCTGTGATGTGAGGATGTCAGTGCATGAGGGGACCTTTCTTATCAACAGGTAGATGAGCAGATTGTTAAAGCAGCGCAGGTGTATGTGAAGCTGGAGCATTAATGGCACCTATAGAAGAGGTGAGCAAGTAGGAGATGCATTTCCAACCTGTGGTTGCAACCTAAGTTCTGGTGAGGCAATGTGCATGTAGCTGTGTGTGATTACAGGTTATAGGGAATTAGTTGCAGAATGATGTTTTGAAACTTGTGCTTATTAACATTTTGCAAACATCTGGTAATGTGAAGTATCTGTTGGATTGCTGATATTGATCCTGGATGTATGGTTCACTGATTGCCAGTTAATTACATGTTGCTAATATATCAATACAGTACTTTGATTCTGATCAAATGCAAATCAGGTGAGCAGTTTTGAATGCATCACCAGTCTTCAAAGTGCACAGAGCAGCCGGTGCTCTAAAAGTCTTAACAATCCACTTTCCCCACAGCTTCAGCTTTGATTTTTTCCAAAAGGTTAAATGTACTTTATTGTTAAAAAATTACTGCTGGTTTACTTTCCTGTTTAAAGTCTTTAGGCAAACACTTCTATTTCAGAAATAGGTATTTCAGTTCTTTTTGAAGTCAGCATCCTAAGCCAGATCTAATTTGATCTTTTTTCCCTTCCAGTGATACAACACAAAATAAGACACTTTAGGAAATTCAGACCAGTGTACAAGTAGGGTGCAGTCTGTCATAACCTTACAGAATAGCCAGCCAACTTCAGCAGGCAACGCAGCATATGTTTCTTATATAGAAATTACTATATAGATACTTATATACTATATATATACACACTTAGATAGAATTATTTCCTATATAGAATTTTTCCACCATCTTCTCTTTCAGAAACTGAATGAGGCTCTACTTCCAGCAGCCACTTACCTGAAGAGCTTCTCAGCAAGTACTTCTTTCTCAAAAGATCTGTGGGAACTCAGTATTATAAGAAGACTCTTGGGTTATTAATTTAAACTGGTCAAGTTCATTAAAAGTATTGGCTAGAATTTTCTATCTGTCTGCTACAGAACAAAGGTGAAGCTCTTTTTAAAAGGAATGCTACCGAAGTCCCTGTGTCTGCTTAATTCTGTTGGCTTGGCCTCAACTGATAGTCTGTTTTTCTGGCATCACACCATTTTTCTGTAAGCAAAATATAAAGAAGATGTAGATCTGTGAACAAAGAAATGGCAGCTTTCTGACAGCAGCTTTCATTCTCCTCACACGATCTACTACACTCAGCACATCTTGTGGAAAAGAGCAGGCGGTCAAAGGGTTGCACAGAGAACTGACACTATTTGGTAAAGCCTCTGAATTAATAAAACCTTAATATTCTTCAATGAATATAATGCTCTGAGCACAATATTACTTCTAGTGTTCTTTTTTTTTTTTTGTTCAATTGCTTCATTTCACATCATCACTGGTCTAATATCAAATCTCTTTGATATTAGTTAATAACAATTTAACTGGGCTGCCAGGACTGGAACTTAAGTATGAAATGAACATTTTCTTGCACTTATGAATCTCTGAGATTGGAGATTGCTCTTGTCATTCCCTGGTTTTTTTCCCTGACTTAACAAACTTGGACTGTTAAAGCAGCAAACAACTTTGTGACCTGAAGTGAACTGTCTGTGAAGAAGCCATAGGTCAGAAAAGTGTGAAGACAGTGGTGTACATCAGTCGCACAACTGTTAGCATAGTAAACATATAAATATAAACATATAAAAATATAGGAAAGGACCTTGAGATCACCCAGTTCCAATCCCCTGCCATGGGCAGGGACACCTCACGCTAGACCATAGCACACAAGGCTCTGTCCAGCCTGGCCTTGAACACTGCCAGGGATGGAGCATCTACCACTTCTTTGAGCAAGCCATTCCAGTGCCTCACCACCCTCACAGTAAAGAACTTCTTCCTTACATCTAACCTGAACTTTCTCCTGTTTAAATTTGAATCCGTTACCCCTTGTCCTGTCACTGCAGTTCCTAGTGAAGAATATTACAAAATACAATTAAGCATGTGCTGTCTCCTTTGTAAAACTGAAAAATAAGGCCCTACAAAAAGAGGGTTGAAAGATTTATTTTGTTTTGTCCACAATTTCCAAACATTTTAAATTAATCACATAAGTAGTGCATGTTTTCGTATTTTTTTTTTCGCAGTTTTTACTACTATGCCATTACTGTAATTATAAAAAAAACTCCAAACCTTAAACCCCCTCCCAGAGTAATTTCATGCATGTTGAATTTTATCTGTGATCAAACTATGGAATACATTAACTTGGGGGAAAAAGTTGTAATGAGTAACATTACATGAATTAGAAAGCTGCTTAGCAACAGGGTGTGCAGCTCTTACCTCTGTACCTTAAGAAAGGAATGGCAGTAATCTCAACTACTGCAAACCTTTGAATGTGACCTCAGTGGCATGCAAGACAGCAAAATGCTTTCTGAAGCGATAATGATTACAGACAAGGCAATGACTGAGAAATAGGCTTGCTGAAAGCTTATTGCACAGGCTTAATCAATATAATGGATAAATATCATATTTTTGAAATACATTTTGTATAATATTCTGACAAAGGAAGTGCAGTAGATCTAGGCTCTTCCAAAGCAGTTAGCAGGAAAATCCATTTATTAGAAAAGGACAAAACTCTTAATCATACAAAAGGGATGATTGCAAAGAAGACTAGAAAAATGGTGATGAAATGGTAACCTTGGTAAAAGGGATATTACTAGAGAAGCTTTTCAAGGCTCATCTTTTTCTGGTGCTATGGGTACAAAATGACAGTGTTGCAATAAAATTTGCAGATGCCAAACTGTATCAGCATTTCTCCATAAGAGAAAAAGTGTCAAGTGCTAGAGAAAGTACTGAAGTTTTAGTTTGACATGAGAACTCATGTAAGTAAATTTAAGCTGCAAATGAAGAAGAGATTTATATCCAGTGGAATGCAAAGCTGAAGCAGATCACCTGTTTCTACAGTGTACAGAACAAACTGAGCTCATTTTGCCACACACATTGGAAAAAGGAGGAAAAAGTAATAATTGTATTTTAAGTTTTCAAAATTGCAGCACCACAATAATACATCGCTAACACTTAGAATCAGACTCTGAAACTGCCAACCAGTGATTAAACCACTTGGGGCATTAATAACCTGGGAGAGATGTTTCCTCTTTGGGCTGTGATTAGGAAGCGCCTGTGCTTGCATAGTTCAAATTAAGTTCATAATTTTGAATTAGCACAATTGCAATAAATGACTCAAAAAAAGCTGCAGTTTTCCTCCCTGTTAAACTCTGACATGATTTCGAATATTGTTTTCTTCTTTTTACCCTGCTTAAATGTAAACACATCTCATAGAAGAGGAAGAAAATGATGATCTACAAGATCATCACAATAACACAAAGATCTCAGAAGGTGAAGAAGAGTATAAAATATCAAGAGATGCAATGGCCTAATCCAACTCTCTGGATTACCCTATGAGCATAAAGAGCAATAAAACCCCTACCCTAACTCTGCAAGAACATTATAAGCTCAATTTTATTACCTAGGTATATTAATTGCTTATTATTGAGGCACACGTTGGTATCTGGAACATTCATTCCATAGACTGAGTGGTATAAGCCAAGACCAACAAATGAACCCTGCCCTGAAGGACTGGCACTTGTGAGTGAGATGGAGTATCCCAGAGCATCTTATATAATAACAGATAACTTTCTTTGGACAACTGGGTCCATCCTCCTGGGTCTGTTATTCGGCCTAAGCTCTATCATGGTTCCTGAAAGACAGTCCTGCATGTTATAACGCTTTGTTGCTCCTAAAGTTGTAAGTAACAGAGATAGTCTACATGTTTTAGGTTTCCAAATAAAATGGTAGATGACCAGACAAAATGAAATCTCTCTCAAAGTGCATATGTCAGGATATGAATTGCATGGGAAACTTCCACTGTGGTGTTCTTAGTAATGTTAAATATTTTTTATAAGCAATGTTTCCTGTTTTTTCCTCGCATCCTAACGTCTCTGCTTTGCCTCTCTTGTCTCTAGTCAGTTTTTTCTTCTGGCTTTTGATCCACACTCTGTTCATAGTTCCCACTTTCAGTTTCCAATTTTTCTTTTCTTCTTCCCTTTAATTATTAACTTCTCTTTGAATATTTAATAATGTATTTCTAACCCTGAGATTTTCTGCTTTTATCGTCTGGCTAGGTGTAGCCAGATGGGACAACATCTCTACCCAGGTCTTACCCCTTCTCCCTTCCAATGAGACCTCCACACACAGTTAATGATAAATTAGTTCCCATAGTTTCCTTGCTACATCTTCTGTTTGTTTGGTTTGTCTTTCTTTTAATCCAGACTAGGCAGTGCCCCATGTATGAAGATATGGATGAATTTTTAGGGAATTACCTTTACCAGATATTTCTAAGAACAGTTTTAATCTGGTTTTATATTTAGCCAATTTTTTCTCAGATTCTCTTAGGTGCAACCGATTTCCTTTTACCCTCCCAGATTTAAAATGCTTGAACTCAAACACCTAACACAAGAAAGGGGAAAAATAAAAAAGATAAATGTTTGAAAATTTAAAATCCATGCTCCCCTGTGGTCCTGTAAAGAGTGTGATTAATTTTTAAAAATAATCATTGATCCTGGAGAGCAAAATGAGAAGCCATGTGAAAATCTGTCGTGCTACTAAACGCATCTATTAACCAGCACTGAAAAATGGGGTGTGGAGTGTGTGCTGATTGGATTAAGCAAACAACCCCAAAGCAATCTTGTTTCTATTTATAAATAATAGGGGAGCAAGAGAGAAGGAAAGAATGCAAATCCATATATTCAGCAGTCTCTGGATCGTTCTAGCAACTTCAAGTCCTTGGAAAAGAGTTAATATTTATCAGCTTTCCAGTTACTGCATTGCACTGTGCTCTGACTTCATATTTCTTGTGCTGCTCTTTTCATTTTTGCCTTATCGATCTTAGTGAAATAACATGAAAAGCAGAAGTGTAGCAACCCTTCATAGCCATTTCCTCTCTTTTTTATCTCAGAGTATTTGGTGTCTCATGATCTTCACACTCCTTTCTGTTGCTCAGCCATGTAAAGGATACGTAAAAATACCAACCACTTGAATGTCCCCTGTACCAGATAAAGGAGCAAACAAACACATTTCCTCACACTTCTGTAGGGTGTGATTCTGCATCACTTTCCTGATGACAATTTAGACTACAATGGACTTAAGGTGAGAGTTAACTGCAAGGCTTGCATCTGAAGTTCAAGTTTTAAATTAACAGTTAAAAGATGCTCATACAAACTATCAAGTTTTTTGAATTTGCAATCCTCGAGCTGTCAATCTTGTGAGAAATGAATCACTGATAGAAAAACTCCTGGCATTTCTGTTTTTAGTAACAGCTGGAAGCTGAACAATAACAGCATCTCCTACCAAGTTATTTTCATGTGTTGTCCTGCCCAGACACTGAAATAAATGAATTAAAAAAGACTGCATTTCAGTATCAGTCTAAAAGCCTTTGTTTTAAAGACAATTCTGAAGCTGGACAAAATTTGCTTTTTTTTGTTTGGGTTTTGTTTTCATTGAGTTAAATAGCTCAATAGGAACAAACTAACATCATAGGGTTGGAGAAGACATTCCAGGGACAGCAAATACAGGGAAGTCTTATACAGGAATCTAAACTTCCTATTTCTCTGATTCGGTGAAGGAAATGCCACATGTCAGTTCAAGTGAGGACACACTGGAGCATACAATGGAGATGTGGTAGCTCTCTCCCCATTCCAAAGTGCCTGAGGCTAGGCGCCAGGGAGAAAGTAACCTCCAGTAACTGTGTGGGACATACTGCAGGAAACAGGCTTCTATGTAGAGCTCTGTTGTTATTGGCCATGGACTACGGAACAGATGGACAGGGGTAGAGCAGTTGACGTCATCTACCTGGACTTATGCAAAGTGTTCAACACTGTCCCACATGACATCCTTGCCTCTAAATTGGAGAGACATCAATTTGATAGGTGGACACTTGGTGGATATAGAACTGGCTGGATGGCTGCACACAAAGGGTTGTGGTCAATGGCTCAGTGTCCAGCTGGAGACCAGTAACGAATGGCGTCCCCCAGGGGTTGGTGTTGGGACCAGTCTTGTTCAACATCTTTGTTGGTGACATGGACAGTGGGATTGAGTGCACCCTCAGCAATTTTGCCCATGACACCAAGCCGTGTGGTTCAGTTGATACGCTGGAGGGAAGGAATGCCATCCAGAGGGACCTTGACACGCTTGTGAGGTGGGCTGATG
>WYDI02023096.1:3055-16316 GCA_009867235.2 Psittacus erithacus
CACTAAACCATGTCACCCAAGGCTCTGTCCAACATGGCCTTGAACACCACCAGGGATGGAGCATTCACAGCTTCCTTGGGCAACCCACTCCAGTGGCTCAGCACCCTTACAGTAAAGAACTTCTTCCTTATGTCTAACCTGAGCATCCTCCACAGCCTCCCCTCATCTCCTTGTGCTGCTTCCCCACCCACCATACGTTTTCTTGTTCCTACCTCCTCCTCTGCAGGTCCTGGCCCAGAGGACCATCGCCACGGTGCTTAAGAAGGAGCTGCCTGCAGATGCCAGTAGGTTCTGGGGCACGTGGGACTGTGCAGGGCTCTGTTCTGTGCCTGCTCCTCACTTTCCTCCCTTCCCACGGCCCAGGGCTCAGCGGCTCCTTCTCCCTGGAGCTGCCCATCGGCCCCGAGCTGGCACCCACAGCCAAGGTGCTGGGCTACGTGGTGCTGCCCAACAGTGAGGTGGTGGCCGACAGCACCAAGCTCAAGGTGGCCAAGTGCTTCCCCAGCGAGGTGAGCAGAGCCTGCTGGGCTCGGTGGGGAGATGTGGGCACTAAGCCCTTCCTCATCCCCTGCAACTGGCTGGGCCCAGGCTCCCCTTTCAGGGAGGGTTTTCCTTCCTCTCCTGTTCCTGTTGCTGCTGCAAAGCTTCTCCTGGCTTTGATCTCAGTCCTCTGGGATGGTGACCAGCTACCTACTACCTGGGACCAGCTACCTACTACCTGGGACCAGCTCTCCTCTTCTCTAACCCAAAGGCTTCCCTTCTCTCCAGGTGAATCTGTCCTTCTCAGAGCAGAGGGCTGTGGTGGGCTCCCAGCTTCACATGAAGGTACAGGCTGCCCCGGGGTCACTGTGTGCTATCTACGCCGTGGATCATCGTGCGCAGTCCTCCAGTAGCAAGGGCAAGGACAAGCTCAACCCCGATGTGGTGAGGCTGGAGTAACTTCAGTGCTAGGCTGGTCCTGAGCTTGCTGCTGGGGCATGGGGACTGTAGTGGTAGGACAAGGGGTGATGGGTTCAAACTTCAACAGGGGAAGTTCAGCTCAGGTATAGGGAAGAAGTTCTTTCCTGTGAGGGTGCTGAGGCACTGGAACACGCTGTCCAGAGAACCATTGCTGGCAGTGTTCATGGCCAGGTTGGACAAAGCCCTGGGTGACACGGTCTAGTGTGAGGCATCCCTGCCCATGGCAGGGGGCTGGAACTGAATGATCTTGGGTCTTTTCCAACCCAGAGCTTCTATGATTCTGTGATGTTAGGGGAAGACAAATAGGGACCTTGGGAAGCATCGCTGCTCTTGGAGAGAAGAGAGATGGGGAAGTGACAAGTCCCAGCGGAGGGGCTGGGGATGATGGCATCGCTATGATGCCCAGGGAGGTGCAGAAGCTATGGGGCAGTGGCAGGGGCAAAAGGGGTTGGAACTGGGCCAGGAGCATTTTGTGTCTTTCTCACCCAAAGCTCGTGTGTTTGGTTTAGGTCTATAACTCACTTCCAGTGTTTTCTGGATCCACCTGTTCTTTTGAACCTGGAGAACCCAATTCACATCCGGGCTCGATGCCTGAGGGTACAGACACTATTCTTGGCCTTCCATCCATTAACCGCTATGATGTGCCAAGGAAGCGCAGACAGAGGAGCTTGCAGGTCCTGCAGCCTGATTCCCAGACAGGCTCCTATAGACTGTTTAAGGTAGGAGCCCTCCAGCCCTTCCTCACACTCCTCTTCCTCCATAGGGTGCTGGGAACACCCGGTCCTTTGCCCAGCCAGTGTGTGTGTGCTCACAGACTAGCACAGGACACACACAGGAAATGCATCTGCCAGCTCCGGCCCTGCAGCATTCCATAGGGAAGGGGCTAAGCTCTGCTCTTCCCATCACAAATCTGTGCTTAGAGTGAGCAGAAAAGATTGTCCTGGCATCCCCCTGCTTCCTGTGGGCTGCGTTGTCTCCCACTGGCAGCAAACCCAGGGGTCAGGGCTCTTTGGGATTGGAGCAGGCAGAGCAGATTCACTGCTTCCTTCCCAACTCTCCTTGATGCAGCAGCTTCTCCTGGCACAAATATTCCTCTCCTGCACTCCCATTACAGCATGGCGGGGGCTCCTGGTCCTCAGGAGCTCTGTTCTGGCATAGGGCTTCGGTTCCTGGCTTCGGAGAGGGATGGAAAAGGCATTTGGGGATCTCTGGGCCCCGGCGTGGTTGCTGTTCTCTCATGTGCTCTGTTTCAGGATGCAGGTTTGAAAACTGCCACCAACGCGGAGCTGGGCTGTCCATCGAGGGCCTGTCCGTACCCCCAAGGTGAGTGGAGAGAACCTGCAGCAGCTTCTGTGCTGGCTGCAGAAGAATGGCTGGAGACATCCTGCCTCTTCGCATCCTTCCTGGCAGCACGTTCAAGTCATGTCTGTTTGCAGGACTGGAACTGGAGTATGATCCTCTGGAAGTCGTCCTGAAGGACCCAGGGATGCAGATGGGTTTCTTGGAAACGTGGCTGTGGGAGCTGGTGCCTGTGGGGTGAGTAAGGAGCCCCAGCAGACCTCAGGTAACTGCACCAGCTTCAGCGCTGGGTGCAGTTCCCAGACCTCCGGTTCAGGGTCCACATATCAGGAGTGACACTGAGACAGGTTCAACCCCTTCCCTTGGACCTCAGCACTGAGCCTAGGAGGGACTGGGCAGTCTGCCCTGTAGGCAGGGGATACTTAAGACACTGACGGTGCTTCTGCCCATCTCCATGTGTATGATGGCCACCCATGGTCCCAAGACCCAGAAGAAGGGGTTGGCGTGCTCCTTCTTTTGGTTCTGCTCATCAGACCCAGTGTGTAAAACATGTCCATCTCCCACCTCCCTGCAGGGATAATGGCTCTGCAGAGGTGATGGTGACGGTGCCCGATATCATCACCCAGTGGGAAGCAGGGATGCTCTGCACATCCCCTCTGGGTTTGGGGTTGGCCCCTGCCACCACCATCACAACCTTCAAGCCCTTCTTCGTGGAGCTGGTGCTGCCCTATGCCGTGGTCCAGCAGGAAGCCTTCACCCTCATGGCCACCGTCTTCAACCACCTGCAGCACTGCCTGAGGGTGAGCGGGGCCGGGCAGGGGGCTCTGGGCTGGGGGCCCGGTGGTGGCTGAAGGGAGCTGTGGCCATGGTCCGGCAGGTCCGGGTGGTGCTGATGGAGTCGGTGGAGCTGGAGGTGCCGGCGGGCTCGGATGAGGTGAACAGTGGTTGTGTGTGCACAGACGAAACAAGGACCTTCCAGTGGGATGTGAGAGCCATCAGCATGGGTATGCAAAGGGCTGGGGATGGGGTAGGAGAGCCCAAACACTGCTTGAAACCCTCCTTTTTGTCACTGCTTTTCTGATCCTTTCCTCTCCCCATTTTCCCCTTTCCCTTCTCCACTCTCCAGCCTATTCCCTCTATTTCCTGGTCCCATTGCATCCATTACACCCTCCTCCTTGCCCATGTCCCCATGTCCTGCAGCCAGCCCCTGAGGCAGTATCACTGTCATGTCCCCATCTCCCTCCACAGGGGAGGTGAATGTCACCGTCATCGCCAGGGCCCTGCAATCTGAGGAGCTCTGCGGCACCGAGGTGCCCATGGTGCCAGCCCACGGGCACATGGAAACCGAGACAAAGCTCCTTATGGTGCAGGTGAGCATAGAGGTGCTTGTGCCACCCTCTTGCCAGAAGCAGAGCTGCACTCAAAGCAGTCACCCATGGAGCAGAGCAGAGCATCTCCCCATCCCTTGGCCAGGCTGGATGGAGCTTGTGGGTGCTGCAGGGTGCACCAAGTGCATCCACGCTTAGTGGGACCATCACCCACCATCAGTGGGGTGGTGCCTTCCCTTCCCTTTTGGGGTGAGATTGGTACATTTGAGGCTGCTGGGTGTGTGATGTTCTCATCACACCGTGGATGGGGCTGCTCCAAGGACGGCCAGGGTGGCCCTAAGCTCTCAGAGGCCATCAGAGCTGATGGGCTGCTGGTCGGGTTCCAGGCAGGGTAGTTATTGGAGGTAGAAAGGCATTTCTGGGACAGAGGAGGGTGAGCCGACTGACCCCAGTCTCATACATGCTGTATTCCTGGTTTTAAAGCCTCCAAGACTGATGTGAAGGAAAACTGCAGCTGCGTGGCTCTCCCCCTGCTCCTGACCCCACCATACCCCACCTGGCAGCGATGGGCTCGAGGGCTGGCAGCCTTCTCCCATCCCTTCACCCCTTTCGCCAGACCCAGCCGGAGCCTGAAGCAGCATGGTTGAGATGAGGACTCCAAACCCCAGCCCTGATGCCCACCATGAAGTTGTGGTTTCCCTTGAGCACTCTCTTGGAGAGGGGATCGGGGCAGTTGAGCTGGTCCAGGGCTGGCAAAACCCCTTGGGAGGGCAGCGCAAGCCTGAGGGCTGGGCATGGAGAGGATGCTCAGGGCTGCCCTGACTCTGTCCCTGCTCAGCCAGGCTGAAACAATGAGGAAAAATACAACTGGGAATAAGCAAAGCGGAAGATGAGCAGCAAAATGTTGGCCTTGCAAGGAAGCTCCCTTTCTTCAGGCTCTTTCCCACCAACCCTGCTTAAAGCCAATCCCAAAACACACTTCATGTCGGGAGCACAACGCTCCCGTGCACCTCAGTGATGTGTCAGTGGGGCTGCACCTTCACTTTGCTTTGCTGAATAAAGAGCTGAGACCAAACCAGAGGGAACATTCATTGCACTGGCAACAAGGCAGTGGAAGCAGCAGCACACGTGGGGGCAATGGTGCCTGGTCAGGAGTGGCTGGGGCACACTGGCTCCTGCTTCAGAGTCACTCAATGACAAACCCTCCCTGTACTGTTTCCCCTCAGCATCCTCACAGCAGAGGCAAAGTCCCCCTTGCTCCCGAATCGATCTCCCTTTGGCCTCACTGCTCACAGCCCCCACTGCATTCTGTGCTGATGACCCTGAGCTCCTCTTCACATTGAACCATTCCTGGAATGCCTGTGGGGCACTGACCCCTATCCACATCCTGGGGCAGCAGAATGGGCTCAGGGCCATGCTCCCATCTTGTCTCCCATGGGGGTGGCAGGGACCAGCATCCTCTGGACACTGAGACCGTGTGGGGCTGCTCCTGAAGGGCAGGGAGGTGAGGTCACGGCTGTATCCACGGGGGCAGACCATGGGAAAGAGGTCCACCCCATCCATGGCTTCCCGCAGCACTGCCTCTGCCCCCCTCATACCCCAAAGGGAAGGGGACTGCACTCAGAGCACTGTATGGCAGTCGCGGAGCCCTCTCAACCTCCCTAAATTCCCACTTCCATAAGGAGCCTGTGCCCAGGCTGGTGTCCAGCTCCCAGCCCAGCATCATTCTGTACCTGTGCCCATAACTGAGCTGATGCAATTGGAGGAAACTGGGCAAAAAGACAGCCTGAGACCTGCACCCAGCCCAAACGGCTGCTCTTTGGCTAAATCTGAAGTATCAGCAAACAAGCCCTTCTGAGACACCAGCTCACACACTGTACCCGTGATGCGCTGCCTGCTTTCGGTTTGGGGATTCATTCCTGCTCCCTCCTGCTGTTGTTTCCCAACAAACCAGTGTGTATGTGGGTCCTGCCCCCTGGTTTTGAACCTCTACAGCCTATGGGAACCTTTCCTCACATCACCAAAGTCCATCAGAGCCTTGAACCCAGGAGGCTGTGGGCAGATGGCAAACACTGCCCTGGCTGCATCTGCAGGTCCCTCTGCCAACCCTTGTTTGCTCACTGGATGGAGAGCAAAGATCTTGCTGCAGAGCAGATGCAGGTCTACAGCGTTCCAGCACCGGCAGGAGGAGGCTGTGGCCATCCCCAATGTCCTCGTGCATGTGGAGACGTGAGGTCCTTGCCTGTCCTCATCCTGCACCTAGCACCTGTGGTGTCTGCAGCTCTGTGAGCCCTCTCTGGGTCTGTCTGTCCATGGCTGGTGGGAGGGTGTGTAGCTCCCTGTCAGTATGCGGTGGGAGCTCATCCCATGCAGGTGCTTGTTGCCCAGGCTGGCGGCTGTCCCTGCCCATGGCTGGTGCCTCTGGGATGGTTTAGTGTAGCCGCTGCCTCACGTGCAGCTGATGTGTGAGCAGAGCCTTTGCTTTGCTGAGCTGGAAAGTCAAGAGGAGCCCAGGAGCAGAGCGGGAATGCTGGCCCTGCACCCCAGCGCAGGTTTCTGGGCAGCCAGAACCTCTTCAAGGCCTCTGTGGGGTCAGTTCTGTGGTGTAGCTCATCTCCACACCTCTCATGTCACCACTTCTCCTTGCCGGGAGTTAGGTGGTTGTGCTCCCTCATGCATGGGGACAGCAGCAGGACTCCGCGTGCTGGAGTGTGGGGATGCTTCCCCATCATGGATGGTCACACCTCATCCTTGGGATGTCTCCACAGCTGACAAAGGACAAGGACACCTTCACCTTCAGCACCATGCAGGACTCCCCAGTGAGGAGCACCCAAGCCAGCCACCCAGATGCTGTGTGACTGCTATGACATAGGCAAGCCCTGCAGGGAACATGGCCTTGGTGGCCACCACAGTGGCCCAGAGGGGGCCTGGCTGAGCTTTCAATTCCCATTAATGAGCTTGGGCTCACCAATAGGAGCAGCTCCACCTGAGCTCAGCCTTTCCATTGCAGGTGATTGCAGGGATACTACCTCCAGTGCACCCTGCAACTCAGGTAAGGGTTGAGCCTGACAGGGCAGAGGGGTCACCCCACCACTGGGACCCTGAAGGGCCAGCCTGGGCTGTGCTGAGTCCCTGGAGCCAGGGAAAGATGGGCCATGAGTCGGGATGGAGGAGGAGAGGGCCTGGAGCCCTGGATTAACGGATGGGCTCTTGCTGGGCAGAGCTTAGGAGGTTGAGGTCAGGGAGGACCCAGGTTGTGGGGTGCAGAGGGAGCTGAGGCCCTCCCCAGTCCTCCTGTGATCCTTATGGAGCAAACCATCTGTGGATTTGGGCTCATATAGGGGATGAGACACTGAGCTCCAATAGATTGGGCTCAGCTGGAAGGACAGAGGCAGCTGGGGGGGCAGCAGCAGCTCTCTCCTCTCAGCACATCCGTATCGCATGTTGAAGATGCTGATGGTCTGGAGTAGGGAAACTTCTAGTGCAGCCTGAAGTCCAGCAGCTGGAACCCTCCACTCAACTCCCTCAGTCACTGAGAATCAGGACAGGCAACGTCCTCTGCTCCCACCTTGACCCCAGACCTGGCCCTCCACGAGGGCAGAGCCTGGCCGAGATGCTCACAGCTCCCTTGGGACTTTATCTAATCTCTCCCTTTAGCAGCTCCCATCCCACCAGGACCCCATGCTTCCCATCCCTGGCACTAACATGGTATCACTGCCACCACGAGGGGTGTAGGGACCAGCTCTGCAACAGGATTCTGGCACTGCTGACAGGGAAAAGCCACAGTCCCCTGGCCTGGCTCTAAATGAACACACTGGCTCAAGCACGACTTCCCTCTTGGTCTCCTTCCTAAACTTGCAGGGACCCACATGGGGAGGGTGGCAGGGATGGGGGGGCTGCTCTGGACTGCATTGGCTGGGGCAGGGTGGCTGCAGGTCTGGCCCGGCTGCTGGCTGGGTCCTCTCCGCCAGGCAAACGTGATGAAGGGAAGCAGGACACATCCGGTGCAACATCAGACCAGGGTTTAATTCTGCTGTAACCAAAGAGCTGCTCTGTGCATACCCCTGATATGCACCTGCCTGAGGGCTTGGTGACAAGTATGGCCTAGGGAGCTGTCCTCTTGAGCCACAACTTCCCTGGGGACAGTGAAGGCTGGCGTGGATGCTGGTGCCATCTCCACAGAGTCAGCAATGGTGACAGAGCTGGAAGGGGGTCAATGCTACAGCGCTGAGGCCAAATAAACCCCCCTTGACCCATCAGAGGACAGGAGGCAACGTCACATCAAGGCACCAACTAATAGCAATGTGTGGCTGTCACAGTCCTGCCCCCAGGATGGGGCAGAGTGGCAGGATGAGCCAGCTGCTCCCAAGCCGGGTCCCTCCCTGCGGATGGAGCTGGTCCCACGTCATTTATGGCGTTTCTTCTTCTGCTCTTTGCGCTTCTGGGCCCTCACATCCTTCTTCAGGCGGCTGTCAACAACCTTGAACTGGCCCTTGACCCCAGGAGGACGGCGCACGCGGGGTCCCACACCTTTCTTAGCCACCAGGTAGGTGACCTGCCGCTTCTCCTTGGCCAGCCCAGCCTTCTTGTAGATGCTAGGAGAGAACGGCAAAAGGTGAGACCAAGACCCTGGCCCAGCTCCACCAGTTTGGCCCTAAGATGGGGCTCATCTGCTTCCTCTGTCACCCCTCAGCATGCACCCAGATCCAGCCCAGTCTCTGTCAGCCCTGCTGGGTCATACACAGCAGCTGGCCCTGTGTGGCAGCTGCAGGGACAAGGAAGGCATCATGAACCAGCCCAGCACAACAGCCAGGATTTGGACCTCAGCTTCACAACTCACCGCCGCAGCTGGGCCACCTTCTCCCGCTCTGAGATATCCACTGTGCTCACCACAGCCTCCGCTTTCTTCTTCATCTGCTCCATCTTCTTCAGCATCTGTGGGGACAGCGAGAGATATGGACAAGAGGGATTTGAGGAGGGACAGAGCACCCGGGAGGTGGGGAACAGAGCCACACACAGGTCCACAGCCCCACTCACCCGTCTCTTCTTGCGGGCTTTGGCCTCTGCCACCTTCTTGATGGGGCGGGCGTTGATCTCGCGCCAGCGCTGCCGATAGGCCTCGACCGTCTGCCGGTCCACCGGGACCTGCCGGCGCCGGTGCTGCTGCTCCTCCTCCGTGAACCATGCCGGCAGCTCGCCCTCATCTTCGTTGAAGGAGTACCTGGGGGGGACTCACGTGAGTGTAAGCAGGATGTGGGGTCCCCTCACCAATCCATCTGCCTGTCCCCTGTTGGTAGAGCAAGTACCTGTTGAAGGAATCATCAATCAAGTCCCGCTTGGCCTTCTTGGAGGTAGCGATGACAGAGCCAAGGGCCAAGCCCTCTGCATCCAGGACACGGGCTCTTTTCACTGCAACATATAGACAGGTTAAAGCTTGGCCTATCTAGAAGCAGCCCTGGGAAACCCTGGTGTGATCCTGTGTCCAGTCCCTAAAGAGGGACTCACACAGTATCACTGGCCACACATGGGTCCAGGAGCCCCCAGAACTCACATGGGTTCTCGATGGGCACCACCTCGAAGCCACATGGCTCAACCCGGCCCTGTTTCCTCCCCACTGGTGTTGGCCTGCAGACAGAAGACTGGTGAGGGCTGGGGTGCTCACCTCACCTCCCAGCTCTCCAGGACTGTGGAGCTGTGGGAGAACATCCAGACCATGCCCCCCCCAGGCTTCACCTCTCCTCATCGCTGCTGCTGCTGTCATCATCACTACTCTGCTCATCCTGCACTTTACCAGTGTCAGGTCCTGTGTCTGTGGCAGGTGGGGGCTCAGCTGGAACTTCCTCCTGGGGCACCTTCTTCTTCTGCTCCTTCCTTGTTGCTTTGTCTGGGGAACAGGAACCACTGGGTGAGAAAGGGTTGGGATAAACCCCACTGCAGATCATGCCTCTAGACACCCAGCTCATTAACTGTGTTATGACACAGGCTGGAAACAACCTCTGGAGATCTCCAGGTATGCTCAGAGCCATATCTCCACCATGGTGCGACCCAGTGCTCAGCCTGGGCCTTGGGGCTGTTCTTCTGTGACCCCTCCACCCGCAGCCCTCACTAACCTTTCTGAGACTCATGCTGTTTCTCAGCCAACATCTGCGACTGCCCCAGCTCCAGCTCCTCATCTGCATCATCTTCAATGCCAGCAAAAGCATCCTGTGGATGGGGAGCAGCACGTCAGGGGGCACAGGGAAGCTGCTGGGCTGAGGCTGCTGTTGTGGGCCCACCAGGACTCACCTTCCCAAACCACAGGCTGGTCTGCCGTTCCTCCAGCACCGACTTCTCCTCCAGGGGTACCAGCAGGGGATTCTCCTGTTCCTCCCCTTCCTCCTCATCTTCCTTCTGCCTAAACTTCACCCTGTTACAAGCAGCACCAGGATCAGACCCCCTAGCCAGGATGGGGTGTGCCCACTGCTGGATTCTCTGCCCAGGGAGGTCCCTCCTGCTCTCACCTCTTTGCACCCTGCTCTCGCCTCTCCCGCTCCAGCCGACGCTGCCGGGCCTCTATCTCAACCAGCTCCTCTGGGTCCAGGTCGCTGGCCAGGGACACATCGTCCTCTCCTTCTTGATCCGAGACATAAATGTCATCGTCCCCAGGTCCTATCTCCAGGAGGGCATCTGCTGATGCCATGTCCCCCCGGGTCACCTCGTTCAGCAGCTGCAACACAAGCAAAACAAGTCATAAGTTACAGCCCATCAGTCACATGCCCACCACTGTCCCAGCCCCAATAGCTCTGAGAGCCTGGCCTCCCCCTGGCCCCACACACCGGGGTCCTGTGGATAGTCCGGAGGGAGAACATGCTGGTGTCACCATCATCAGCAATGGAGACACCAGGGAGGTCCATCTTCAGCTCCACACGCTCACGCTGCTTCCGCTGTTCCTTCAAGATCTTCTTTTTCTTTCTGGAAGAGGCAAAGGGAAGAGGATACACTCTGCCTACCCCCTCCACTCCCTTCCACAGCCCAATGGCTCATCCATGGCCACATCAGTGACAGATCTCCCTCACAGCACTGTGATCTCCCTGTGAGGGGTCTCCAGTGGGGACAAAGGGGGCCTGTTCCAGCTTGGAACAACTGTTTCATCTGCTTGGAGGAGCAGATGCCCCTGAGGACCCCAGACCCACAAACCCCACCTGCTGTCAGCAGAGGTTCGGGGTCTGACACTACCACCCTCTGTGCCCACAGCTGGAGCCTCCTGTGCTCCCTCATCTTTCCTCATGTGAGATCCTTTTACCTCTTTAACTCTGCCAGCTCCTTGGCCTTCATCTCTGCCAATGCCAGCTCTACCTCCTCCTCTTCCTCTTTTACCACCTCATCAGCTGCAGCTCGCGGCGATGTCTTCTTTTCCTTCCTCTCCTCCTCTTTGCCTTCCTCCTCTTCCCCAGAGCTCAGGCTGCCAAAAGGAAGGGGCTCAGACCACCTCTCTTGGTGGCAGACCCATCCCACCAAGCTAGAACTCTGGGGCAACCTTGCTGTCCCTACTTGATATCCAGCTCCTTTGCCTGCTCCTTCAGCTTTTTGGCCAAAAACCGCCGCAACTTTGTCCTCCAGTTCAGCAGAGCTCTGTGTGGAGAGGCAAAGAGTCAGAGACAGCCACCAGGCCCAGCAGCCAGCCTGTCCCAGTCACCCCCAGTACCTGAGCTCTTTCCTTCCCAGCACACGGATGTCCTTGCAGCACTGCCGCAGCTCCTCCGTGGTGGAGCTGTGATTCTCCAGCTCACCATCCCCCAGCGTGATCTGGGCAGAGCAGAGGGAAAGAGCTGTCCCCCCTGAGCTTCAGCCCCTGCTGCTACAGACAGAGCCACAGCTGGGGCACTTGGCTCCTTCTCTGCATTGCTCTGTGCTCCTGGGGAGGCCACAGGGGCCACCAAGGTCCCCCTCACTTCGGGTCCTCACCTCGTTGGCCTTGGAGAGGAAGTCCACGGGGTTGGGAGCCTTGAGGAAGTCCATCAGGGTGAAGCGGTGGTAGAGGGTCATGTCACCATCTGCGTAGCCTTCTGCCTACAGGAGGAAGAAGTGGTATGAGCCACAGAGGCAGCTTCAGCCACCCCTAAAGGCTGAACGATGGCAGATAACTCATGTCTTGCTGTAAGCATCCACCCAAACATGCCCGCATGAGCAAGGGATGAGGCAAGTCACCAGCCCCAACCTGCCAGCTCCACAGTGTCTCCCAGTCCCCCCTCAGACTGAGAGATGATGGAGGTCTGTGTCAGATCCATGCCCAGCTGAGGCCACTTGACAGTCTTTGCTGTTCTATGTCCTAAAGACACCTCACAGAGACACACACCCAGTGACCAACTGGAAGGGTTTTTCTGGTCCATCCCCAGCTTCACAACTCGTATCACCATTTCTCCATCACTGCACCACCTTCTGAGGCTGCAAACCTTCTCAAAACTGGCTCTTCTATCACTTTGCATTCCCAGAGCTTTCATTTTCCTGTGTGACTTTACTTATTACAATGTCTTTGGTCCCAATCCCTGGCCCCATTTGTGTCTTCAGCCTTACTCATACCTTTGGCTTCTTCTTGCTGATCAACTCACTAACGGACTTAGTCTGAACCTCCACCTCCTTGAAAGCGTATTTTGGGTCAAAGAACTTGCTGTCGATTTTGTCTGGAGCCTGATAACCTGAGATGGAGAAATCAGAGCTAGCAGCAGGCTTTTCCCAGCCCCATTTCAGCAGCTGCAGGCTCCCCCCGGCCACTCACCCTGGCACACTACGAAGATCTCAGCAGACTCATTGCGGGATGCTTGGGGCTTGGTGGCTTGGACCTTGCTGAAGAACTGCTGGAAGATCCAGAGGAGGGGCTGGTAGTCCCGGGAACGGAAAACCTTGGTGATGAACCAGCCACCCTTGCAGAGAAAATCACAGGCCAGTCGCAGGGCCATCAGGGTCAGGTTGGCTGGAGCAGGGGAGAAGAGCAGTCAGTGGTCATCACTGTCCCCACCGCCCAGTTCCCTGTCCCACTGCACATCCCACTGCTACCCTGCCCTGCTGGGCTATGGGATGTGCCCACTCTTGTACCCCCCCAACCCTGACAGGCCACATACCAGGCCCAGGCAGACCCCACCTTGGGAATAGGCATCATGCACCCAGCTGGCTCCCACGTTGGGTGCTCCATCATTCAGCACCACATCCACCTTCCATGTCTGCAGCTCCTTGCGCAGGGCCTGAGGGACAGGGACATGCGTTTGCCCTACTAACCCCCCTTGCAAGGCAGCACCCCCCCGTCCATGTCAGCTCAGCCCCCTGCCTCTGTCCGACCTCCAGGGAGCCCCAGCTGAGCAGGCAGGGCGATACCCACTCCCACTGCAGCTGGTCCTGTGGGACCCAGATTGGCACGTGAGGCTCATGGCAGGGGAGACAAGTTCATACCTGGCGGCACTTCTCTGTGGTGATGTCCTCCTGCAGCGTCACCACATTGGGAATGGGCTTGATGGGGACCAAGTCCACCCCTGGGAAAAGACGGGAACACTGACTGCAACCTCTCAAAACCGAGCTTGGCTTCCCCACCCATCCTCTCTTTCCACCAGGATCCCAAATCCAGCATCCCTTTCTTTGGCTACATCCAAGCACCATGGTGGAGGCTCCTGCCCCAGTCTGCTCCTGCCCCAGTCTGCTCCTGC
>WYDI02023097.1:0-28052 GCA_009867235.2 Psittacus erithacus
TCAGCACTGTTCCCAGGCTGAAAGTCAAAAACACAGCACTGCACCAGCTACTAAGGAGAAAAATGACTGCTACTGCTTAACCCAGGACAGCTATCAATGGAAAAACTCTCATCAATGGAGTGGGGGCAGTTCTGTCAACATGGAGGACTGTCCCATGTCCCAGCTCACACATGTCTATCTTATTATCACAGGAACACAGAACTGAATTATATTACTGGATTTTTAAAATCAACCTGGCATGAAGAATGTAAAGCTGTAAAACCTTACTGTCCTAGTTATATCAACAGAAACATAAGGACCTCAGTGTGATAATTTCAGGAATAGAGGATAAATTCATGTTTGTGGTAGATCCCTGTCTGAATATAGATCCAAGGTCTTGAAGAGAACCACTCAAAGCCAGTTGGAATCGAGGAATCTTTCCGCTGGCTTCAACTCAGACCTTGGTTTCACTGTCCCAAATGCTGCAGCTGGAAAGCATATAGAAACTGCTTTAAATTTTCAATATTTTCAAGGTAGCTAGCAAGAAAATCAGGTGATTTATATTGTACACTAATATACTTTGTGCTGACTTGTAAGCACAAAACAGTCAAGGTTGCATACATGTCATTGATTAGAGAGGAAATACTTTAAAACCGTCTGCAATATTTGCTGAACTGTGTTACCAAAGAGTTAGTGCTTTCATTTCTCAGCATGTCCTGCATTCATGGGAAGAAGTTCTCCTAAACAGGAAAGTATTCTTTCTCACATAATTATGCTGACAGTGAAGTACATTTGTTTAGTTTTATTTGTTTCTGAAAGCTGTCCTACACTCTTTAATATTAATGCTCTAAATATTGCTACTTCTTCCAGTCTTTCATAAGGTGCTAGCAAAACATTCATTCCTAAATCGTAAGTCATACTTATCAACTGATACCTAAGTTTTGACAAATTATCATCCAGCTCACATCACACAAGAATTTGTATGTTCTAGTTCCCATTAACTTAGAAAAAAGCTGTTTAGTTATTAAAGGACAAAAAACCCTCTGCCTCAGGAGGTTCTTCTCTTCATCATAATTGTGAGCACTTTGGTCTGTGTCCTGCTGGGAAAATAATTATTCCTCACACAGTATATATCATGCAGTACTTACAGTGCCACTTTAACTAAAAAATGAAATGAGGTCTAATTGAAGCTGTAGAAATTTAAACATTCTACTTTTGCTATACTGATTTCAGTTTCAGCATACTGATGAATTTTCCATCAAAATTTTCAGTACTGACCTTAAGTTGGTCCTAATGGCCTTTGATACAGACAGCTTCTGGAAAGACAGGGTAAATAGAAGTAGACAGCCTTCATAACCTCCATGCACAATACGAACCAGCATGGTGGTTTAGACTGGCAGTGTATTTTTGTGCTTAAATGTCCATGGAATACTTGCAACACCTTACTATTCCCAGGTAACAAGTAATTAGCACTTTTCTAAACATTTAAATTTTTTTTTCTACCAATTGTATAAATAATCTAAGAATAAGATAATTTCTTGGACTTCTAGGATTAATATAGATTTATGTTTAAATTCATGTTATGTGGCATCAAGGTATATTAATGCACGGATTCTGACAGATAATTAGCGGTATTTCTTTAATTTTATATTTTTGAATATAACGTATTATAGTCATCCAGCATTACACAATCTATGTTCGTAATTACTATTGAAAACACAACTTACTAATGGATATAAAATATTTCTTCTACCATGTTACAATGTCTTTTAACTTCGACTTAATATCAAAGACATACTTATTATCTTCAGCTATAAATCTTGCAAAAATCCACAAAAGCACATCATCCAGCCATCACGATAAAGGTAGCAAGCATCTCAGAAACGCAAAGAAAGAACAACAAAGAGACAACTGATCCTGAATTGAAATACTGTTTAGCTAGATGGGATGCCATCTTGCATTTAAGTCTTTAAGGCACAGCAATATGATTTATTTATAAAAAATTGAATTGGAAAAACTAGGCAGGTCAGTCCTATGATATGGCACCTCCATCTCCTTTCTTGTCAATTTCCAAAACTATTCAGTTCTCCATTTGCTGCCTGTGTTATTTCTGAAAACACAAAATTTGTATTTCAAATTATTGCTTTTCCTTAGACTTCAGAAAAATGTAGAAGTCCTTTACCTAGCCACTCTTATTAGCAGGTGATGTGCAGGACTTGTGATATAAGAATGCTTTTCCACAACAACCCAAATGTGCTGTGAACACAAGGCAATGAGAGATATTTAGAACGATAAAACTCCTCCCTACATCCAAAAATAGGCAAAAAGACTATGGAGTCACTTCTCTGGCTGATGAGCTATGGGGGAAACCTCCTCTGACACAGCACCTCAATATTTGCTGATGATGGCTTTCAATGCAAAGACATCCTGGCTGCCTTGGCTGCCTCTTTGTCTTGCTCACTCTGGTGAAGGGAGTCTGGCAAGCAGCAGCTGCTCTTCTGAACCCATCTCTCAGTCCAAACTGTCTTAGGTAATACAGTCAAACCAGATGTTAGCTTTGTTAGATACAGAGATGCTGCATCAAATGTCTTTCTTCATCAGTGGAGCCCAGAAACCCCTACAGACTTCTTATAGTCAATAGAGGGAGATAAGCCCTACTGTAGGGAAGAACATATTGCTCTAATGCTCTGAATTGTGCGCCTTTTCCTGTCCCAAAGGGACTAAGTAGTCCTGGTCTTGCAGTTCTTCTCACACCCCCCACCCAAGTGTTTTTCTCATAAACCTACAGCAATTGTATAAAGAAGTCCTCAGTTGTGCCAGTTCTTCAGCCAAGGATCCTTCTTCTGGGGGGGCTGCCCTGTTCCTCTGCTTGTCCTTGGCTCTTTGACTTGCTTGAGTTTTCTCTCTGCAGTCTGGGAAACTACAGGAGCTATTTTTATATCTACAAGATTCTTCACAGTCTCCAGGCATTCAAGCTTCTCTCTTGTTTTTCAAATTTGTAAATCTCTACTTTCTCAGAAAAAAATATAGGGTAATGCTTGCTGCAGACCAAAGCTGTCACTTTTCCAAAGTCAGATTAACATTGTGTCTGAATTTCAATTACATATTTCATATAATAAAAAAAAAAAAAAAAAAAAAAATTAAAAAGGAAGCCAACTAGGCTCCTCAGAACAACATTTCATTTTGGTTAATGCAATCGAATGTCTTTTTTAAAGATAGGCTGAGATTAGAAGTTATACATGGACAAGCACAGTAAGGATTCTAGCTACCCAGAGCAGCATGAGCTGCTCAAAATTGTGAATCTGTATGCACGTAAGTAATCAGGTCTATTTACTGGCTTTATTCCTGCTTCTTGCATAGATGTATAGAGAACAAATAGGGAGCAAAACTTACCCTCTTTAAAGATTTTAAATGGAAAAAGGTATAGGAACTAAAAGCAGAAAAAAGTGTAAAATATTCTTTTCAGACACTATTTCTGCAATCAAAGCATGCCTTCGTGCTCTTGCAGAGAGGCAATAACAAGCAGGCATACAACATCAAAAATTATGCTCTGAAAAAGAATATCAAAATAGAAAAGAATTGAGAGTTTTCCTTCCCTTACCTACCTTTTCTGTAGCTTCTCTTCAAACAACCATGTTTCTGTAGGAAGACGGTAAAAAAGGAGCTTGTGTCACCTCTGTTACAGAAGGAATATTTCCAGTTTTTAGGGCACATCTGAGGAGATACAAATAGAAATGTTGCTAGAACAGACTTCAAAAAAGGGATGTAGGGGTTACAATTGTGCCAGAATTACTTCTCCTGCTTAATTCTTACAAAACTCATGAAGATTAGTGATTTTTTTCCTGAAGACTTCATGACAGTCATTGACAAATTATATTTTTATAGCTCAGACTATTGCAACAGATAAATAGCTTGGCCACTACTGACAACAACTGTTAGAAAGACTGGTTAAATTCTGTGCTTAAGCATTTACCAATAGTATGTTGTGCATCTATGTATCCTTATAAATCTTTGCTTAGAGATTATGCTTACATAGTATATTTCACAATAGGTGCCTTGATCTGAGATCTTCCAATTAATTCATTGATGTTACAGACACAAATTCAAAAGTGCATTTCTACTAAGTGGAAAAAAAGATCTGAGAAGCTGTGCTCTTTCACGCATATTTTAGTAGCTCATCTTACCACTGCCCTATTCATTCAGCATTCACTGACAGCATTATGATGGTAACCATATGTTCCTTGACTTTAAACTAGCATTTAAGGAAATCTTAAGGAATCTTTATTGAAGAAGCTGTCTCTCTAGGCAGATGAAACTTGTTTTTCCAAATAATGTTATAAATCTGATAAAAACCTCGCCATAAGAAGTTGTGGAGATTTTAAATAGCAGATGGCCCAACACAATTTGTTACTCACTAAGTGCATTTATGAATTCTAAGATACATGTAAAAACAAGGCCTTCTGGTTAAAGTACAAATATAACCCATGAACTTATCTCACTGCTCAAGCAGCATTTAATGACTACTAAACAACAGATGTTGAGACATACAGAGACACGGCTAAAGGCTGTAAAAATATAAATAATCCTCAATTTTTTCTGTTACCATTTAACTGCTTTAGTTCTACCTGACATCCTGAAAATGTCTGCTTGGCTATCATCATAGGGAAGACTGCAGCCCAGGTAAGTGTCAGCCATCTGCACAGATCACAGTATGAGTTTTCAACACTGGGAAGAAGTAAAGCAGGGACTTACGAAAGAAAAAAGAATAGGAATCAAGGACTTGAGAAGAAAAGACATGGCTTGGACCTTGAGGAGGATAAATGAGAAGCAGGCTGAGAAGAGAAAAATGTGACAAAAGATGATGAGAATAAAGGTTCAATTTTTAGAAAGGAGAAATCTAAAGCAAAACATCTTTTCTGTTTGTCTCTGCTTACGAGTCAGTTTTTTTCTTTGCTGCTATTGTTTGCTGGGAAGGAGAGAAAGGAACAGAGTTTTGTTGATGTGTTTTTTGTTGGGTTTTTTTTTCCCTCCCCCACTTGGGTTCTCTGCACTCTTTGTTTCTAGCTGCTCTTTCCTTTCCCTAGTCAGCAGGAGGAGAGTGCTTGTTTCTCAGGCACCAAACATCTCTTTATTCACTTTTGCTGGCTGCACTCCGTTCCTTACTTAGGGAAAATGAGTTAGCCCACAGGCCTGCACATGTGAGTAACTACCCTGAAAGTGTTGCACTGTGATAATTAGTGGTTGCCTTCAGGGTACCAGGTCCTTCAAAATCCTTGGCTGGTTTTGACTCCTTGAAGACTAAGATGTGAAGTAGGACCACACCATTATCTCCCTATATGAAATTACCTCATTTGCATTGAATAGCGGGAGCTGAGACAAGCCCGGGAAGGTCTAGCAACGTCCAACAGCTTCTTTTGAAGTTTCAGCCTTGCCCACACAAGTTCCCGCTGTTTAACGTTTCTCATATCACATGTGATGTGGTATGGGCCACAGACACAAAAATTAAAAGAACCTCAATTTCTTTCTCACATTGTATTTTGGTGCCTTATGCTGCATTGATTCCCTGGCTGAGCTTATTCAGGGCAGTGGCAGCTGAAAACAAGACTGGTTTCAGACTGGCGATCAGCAGCAATGAGAAAACACTAAAATCAGACCACAAAAATGTGTCCATGTTCACTTTCAAGAAATATAGCCTCAATGGAAAATAAAGCAAGCAACTACTTGTGATTCAGGGTAGTTTTACAGAAATTAATAAAAGTTTTTCTCTCTATTGTAGCCCCACACATTAGGTAAGAAAAGTAAGCAAGTAACGAACAAATGAGTCCCCTCTCTCTCTGTATCTCTAAAGCACTTTAAAAGCCTTGATCTCACTGAAATCAACACCATGGCTACACAGAACAGAACAACGTGACCCATGCCTGGATTTTTTTTGGGGGGGCTTTTCGGGCTACTATTTGTTCTTGGAAGGGTTTTTTTAGGAGGGATAATCCAGAAACATTTATTTTTACTGAGCTCCATAGTTTTGTGCTCCAGCTGAGACCTATGAACACATACATGAGTTTTCATTCACGGAAATAGTGTGGAACTGCTTCTTGCTTCTCATTATCCTACAGCTCTCTGTTTCTTTGTTACCACCAGTATTAAATCTAGGTGTATCATTTAACTATGTGCTAGAAAAATCACAGATGCACAGGGAGCAGAAGTTTCTCACAGAGATCTAATGGTTGAAATGTAAATCTGCCTCCTGCTGAGATGTAAATTCAAACCCAGTGGCAGCCAATATCCTTAAAGGCATTTGGAGTCAAAGCCGCTGCAGCTAATCTTATTATTTTGCCTCCTCTTTCTGGGATTGACAGTGTCAGCACCACAACTGTACAAGTGCAGAGTACTGTAAGAAATAATTGAGATTTTCAGTTTGGCTTAATTTTTGAATTTTTGTATGAATATATATTCATGAGAAAAGACCAGAGGTTTGTATATCTCAAAATATATTTTGAGACTCAGTAATTAAAAAGACTCAGTGTTTATAGTATGAGACTAAAAAGAGATAACTGAAGTAGAGGTGTGAACAATAAGAGATATTATTTAGCCTGAGTTATTAAAGCAGTATAGAATACATTACATGTTGAAGGCAAGCTGGAGAAAGTCCATACATAACAGTAGGAGTGATAAGAAATTAAGAAACATGTCCTTGGAGGAAATGTTGAGAAGGAAAAAAATGCTTATTTCATCTAGAAGGACACAAGAACATGATAATAGTTGTCTGATACTGAAAAGTTTGTTATTAGGAGTCTGGTGACCTACTGCTTTCTTGTGACTGTGGGGGAAGGCAAGAATGAGCTTGAATTATTACAGTAGAGATTTATAATAAATACTATAATTTTTTTTCTGGATGGTAGAACATGGGAATAAGCTAACTAGTTCAGCAGAGAAAACTGGGCATATCTGGGGCACGATTCATGTAATCTGGTTTTAGACAACTGCTTTAGAATAAGATGAATCACGCCCTGGAAGTACCCTTTTCTCCTCATGGACTCTGAAGAAAGCCTGAATTGACTAACTCCAGTGTAGTCACCCTCATTCTGTTAGATGAATCCCCATCCCAGATGTTCAGCTTGTCTTGATAGTCCCAGAGCACGGAGGCCATCTTGGCACGCTGACAAAATATAAGGATGTTATTTTTTCCTGAAGTTTTGTCAGGACACCAGATTTTCCCTGTCTCTTCCTGTCAAGCTACAGCTCTGAGAACAAAATCATTCCCAGCACCATAGAAAGGGAGATGTCAGGACCTCTCTAGTCCCAGTTCTTGACCCCACCATGCAGCTGCTGCAGGATGGGGCTTTTCCACCCACCTTACACTCCTTTAAAAGAACACCATTGGGTGTTTTTAATAGGTGGTCAAAGCATTACTTGGGGTCAGTCTAGGTATGATTCATCCTGCATCTGCCCTGGAAGTCCAACAAAGATCGTCAACTGTGATTCCACTTTTTCTGCAGTCACAGAGTTACTAAGAGGAATTTGATGGAAAAGGTAACAGAATACTGACTTGCAAAACAACAGAAAGGATACTTATAGTGAGATCTGTTAGACTGGGATAGAAAATTATCTCAAGGGTAGCGGACTATTATCAATGATTCACTTTAAAGTGGATTGGTGTCATGTTAGAATATAGACTGTGAGTAGTATTCTCAAGAAGACCTTAAGGTCCTGGACCAGAAGTAATCTAACAGCTCTTCTTAAGGATTAGCATCTACAAGTTTCAGACCACACTGACACAAAGTGTATTTTCAGTAAAGAAAAAATACCCTCTTTAAAAAATGGTGCTGAGTAAAATTCTTGGAGGAAACTATCCATACCTATTTGCAGAAGGGTGTTAGCATCTATTCAGTAATTAATATGATAATTTTCATTGTCTGACTTGCTGCAATATTGCAGGTCAAATACTCTGAGGCACCTGCAGGTACAGTTCTCCTGTTAACAAGCTTTTTGTTTAAAGCAGCTTCTTTCTACATATTAGAAGCATCTCAAGACATAACTTGATTTTTTTTCAGTTTTTCAGAGCGCCTTGTAAAAATTGGGTTGTTTTTGTTCTATGCCTTCCAGGATATGGACAAACACTTGAAGCCGTTAGTCTAAATCAATGTAAGACAAGGTAGGGTTTGTCCTGAATGCAGGAAATCTGGGTTAAAAAGTCACTTCCTCTCCTTCTTCCCCCTCTTTCACTGCCCATTCTCCAGAGGTGACTCCTTACATGGGTAAGAGTAGATGCAGCTCCTTCCCAAACTGATTTTGACAAATAGTCCTAGTCAACATAAATATACGTACTCTAAGAATAAGATAGAGCCATGAGTGGTTACAGTGGAACTGGACACGGTAGCCTTTTATTGCTGCTCAGTCAATGCTGGAAGAGCACAGTTAATCCAGTCTGACCAAGTGCACATTTACGTACTGAGCATGGAGGAACTGGATCTGAGCAGAAAGATGGAGAGTATGTCAGCTTCCTTTTCAACTTCACATCAATTCACTTGCTTCACCTGCACACTCCAAGAGCTGCCTCCCAAGACTCCCAGGCCCTGTGGGAAAAGCAGTCTCCAGATTCAGAGAAGCTTTTCTTGAACAAGGGTGTTGTGATAAGGAGCACCAGAGAGAGTGCTTCTGTTGGTGGGGCTTTTTCTCAGAGACAGCATTCAGTGCAGCTGCCCCAGTGAGTGATCGTGCACCTTTCTGGAAGCTGTGGATTTGTGTGTAGGGCATACTTCTGACCATTCACACTGGCTCAAACAAATTCCACTCAGTAACGAACATGCGTGAAGACCTCACAGCAGCCTTCCAGTATCGGAAGGGGACCTACAAGGATGCTGGAGAGGGACTCTTCATTAGGGACTGCAGTGATAGGACAAGGGGTAATGGGTTTAAACTCAAACAAGGGAAGTTCAGGTTAGATGTGGGGAAGAAGTTTTTTACTGTGAGGGTGATGAGGCACTGGAATGGGCTGCCCAGGGAAGCTGTGAATGTTCCTTATCCAGCAGTGTTCAAGGCCAGGTTGGACAGAGCCTTGGGTGACATGGTTTAGTGTGAGGTGTCCCTGCCCATGGCAGGGGTGTTGGAACTAGATGAACTTAAGGTTCTTTCCAACCCTAACTAGTCTATGATTCTATGGTTCGATGTAATTCCTCTCAATTCCTAAGTGTGTTGGGTTCTAGGATCCCCAGGCTCCTGCCAGCTTCAGGAGATATTGAGATATATTCTTCAATACTGAATAGCTGGAGTAACAAAATGTAACATTACTTCAAATTTTTTTTCCAGAAATACTCCTGTGTTCTCCTCATGAGAGTGTCTGGACTGGTGGCTCAAGAAAGCAGTGCTCACTTGTTAGTCAGAGATCTCAGTGGAGACATTCACATGTCCCAAGATGAGTATAAGCTTAAGTGGTTTGGTGGATACAAGCCAGTTTGCTCAGCAACATCCCTGTTGGATAAGACGCTCACAAAGTAGATTGAGAAGGTAGATGAAAAATCCATCAGTTATACATAGCACATTTCACCTATACAGGATCTTGCTCAGGAGCATTAAGCATATATTTTAATTTCTCAGATGCAAAGTCATTCTGCATTTAGCCATTTGAAATTCACAAAGGACCATATGCTTTCAGAGAAACTCTTACTGAGCATAAGATGCTATTGGTGCACATAAAAGTATGCATCAGGCAGAGTTTTGGAAATAGGAAACATTTGGCCTGATTCAGAAGTCACAAAGGGCTTATATAAAGGCATAAAGCTTTGGTTCTGACTCATACAAATAAATGCCAGATGAGAGCTGCAATGTTTGTATTTGGAATACAAACACTTCAGTAAAGTGGCAGCTAATGCAGTCATGACAGTGACTAGAAAAGGTTGTGAAGGGAACAGTAGCAGTGTTTTGTGCTAAGATGCACTCCTGCTCATCACTAAAGTTAAACTTTGCATTTGCTTTCCTTTGTATTGTCCTTGGATTTTTAATCACTTTCCTGCAATTAGAAAGGTCTGCATGGCCTTTCTCAGACGTCTTGATTAGTGTTATGTTCACATATGAGAGTTTTTTGCAAAACAGCATCCATTCTTCAGATTTTTATTGCAATTCTATGTAACAGGAAAAGCGTATGTCTTATTAAAAAAAAATATTCCATCAAAGTCCTGCTTCCATAGGTTCAGTTGCCCTAAATAGTCACTTGGGTAACTTCATTAAATCATTAAACTTTCAAAATTTGATTCTTCTACTGCCTTTGACATCCAGATGCTTTTGGGTGTATTTAAAAAATGTTCATGAATTAAGAATCATGCACGTTACAATTGGATATACATCAATGTAATGCTTTTGCAACAGAAGAAATGAAAGTAGGAGTGTGTACAGCAACACAGAAACAGAGTGATTTTGGAGTAAATTAAAAAAACTCTAGTGTTGCACCATGGTGAATTTTTTTCATGCCAAGCACAATGGAACTGAAAACTTGGGAAACTCCATCCCTTTTTTTAATCACTGAATAAAACTCCCCACATCATCTTCACATGGTATATTTTTGTTAAAGCTGTAGAAGACTTCACATGGAAATGGGAGATAGTAATCCTTGACAATGTGTCAAAATCAAACTGGAGGCAAAGACCTGGCAAAGTAACAGCAGAAGTTTAAAACCCAGAAAACAATCAAAATGAGCTAAAATTGATTAGTTATCTCTTTGCAGCTTAATGTTGGGCAATGAAGAAGAGGAGGACAGAGAACTTGTCATGATGCACTGTTTCCCATGCACATAGCAGTGAACTTGAGAAAAGAGCAGGGAGAGAAGTGACTTCATTCAGAATGTGGGCAACACATTAATTTTGTGAGGCTAAAGCCAGGCAATGTCCTCAGTTCAAAATAAACTTCTGTGCTTCCCTTTCCTAACCCACATGTCAAACAGGAGTAATAATTTGATGAGACACTGGTTGTAAGAGCATGTAGAGATGGCAGTATCTTATTCCCTTAACCTATTTCTCATACATCACCATCACCAGGTGACTGAGAAAGCAAAAATGCATAGTGTGCTTCCACAGATGGCTGGAAATATTTGGGGTTTTCTCTCATTTTCATCAGAGGGATATTATTTTTTTAACTATATTTTCTTTTCTTTTATAAACAAAGTAATAAATCCTGAATCCATGACAACTGCATCCCAGACTTTTTGAACATCTGTGTGCAACAAGCCAGCTGCACAATCAGAGACCAGCAAAAAAGGCAGCCCAAAATGAAGACAATGTAGGTGTAAGTTTACAGCCTCCTTACATTCAGTGATCATTCTTGTAGTCAGTTAAGGAATAGATTTTCTCTAAGCAATCTGAACTGTAACACTTCTAGATTCCTAGAAATCTTTTCTGACATTTTCTAGGACTGCCAAATATGAACTATGAAATGACATCAGATAAAATCCCCTTAGGCAAGCCACAGACCATGTGGGGTTGTTTTTCTGCTATGCGTGTCACACTTGAGGGAAAGGATGGATTTGGGACATATATGCACATAGGGAGTTTTGTCTTATCTCTTCAAAGAAAAAGAATTCAAAACCATTCTCCTTACTGCCTCTGGAGCAATCTGAACAGTGCTAAGGTGGATAAATCTAAGATCAACCTTCTCTACATGCATATTTTACATCCTACTAAGTAGGGCCTTATTAAGAAATTAATGTTGCTATACATCTCTCTTTTCTGCCTTTCAGCAACTAAGTGACACACACGGGAAACATAATTTACAGAGACTACAAATAGTGATGTGTCTGCACACTGAAATGCTAACTTTTATAGGCTGTAAAAACAGTTACTGCTTTTTTATTCAATGGTAAGATTTGGAACCCCCTGAGTCACAAAAAGAATAGCCTCATAAAGCTAAATAATGAAAATAGCACAGAGAAAGCATAAGTCTTCTCATTAGCAGTCAGGGGATTTTTATCAGGCATAAGAAGACAAAAGTCCTTGCAAAAGCAGCTGCTGCCAATTACAGCCAGATAAACCACTTGGGATGGGCAGTAACTGGCTACACAATGCCCATGGCAGGCAGGGAATACCCCTTCTTCTGCACCTGCATCTAGTGTGCTGCAAGCCTCAGCCCCATGGTTAGTCTTTTCCAGGCAGGAAGCTGCAAAGCAGTCATTTGGACCAGCCACTTATTTTACAACATGGTATGGTTTTAAAACTCACAGAATGAATCTTGCCAGTAGCAAAAATTGTATTGTATTCATTGGCTGACACAAAAGCAGGGTATGTTCAGTTTCTGAAGCTCTGTGTCAGGACATTGTGTGCACAGCTCCAGCTGTCTCAAAAGGGACCAGACCAGGAGGAGCAAAGAACTGCATCCCCACTACTTAGAATAAAAGGAGCAATACAAAGGAAGCAAAGAAGAATTAGCTATCTGTCTTCATGCTTTAAGTAAGAATGATAGAAATGTTTTTAGCTGCTTGGAAAACATGCCAGCTACAAGTATGCTAGTCCCAGAGAAGGTGTTAGGTGCCTTTGGGTAGATAATATGTTTGGAAAAAGGGTAGTAGGAGAATAGGATAGAAGGGAAATGGGGAAACTGACAAAACTGCTTTTGGAGGAAAAACTTCTAATAGGGCTAAATTTCATGAAATACTGAGAGTCATCATCACTTATTAGCCATGAAGAGAGCTTAGAATATTGAACTGACTAAAGAGTACATTTCACACATCTCAAAATAATGTTCCAAATCCATATGTTTTCCTGCCCAGGGATGTTTGCATCTCCAGTGCTAGACAATTATTTGACAAAATATTTAAAAATGCCCTTCTAATTTTAATTTTGACAAGTTTGGTTATATTTATCACTTGAGCAATTAATTTTGCACCTAATTCACTTATGGATTTTATAGAAATTTTCAAAGGGTAGCTGGTAATAAGAATTATTTATTTTAGTTTAGATTAGCACTTCTTAACAGTGTTTGCTTCTTTAAATGGGAAATTGAAGATTTATAGCAGACTAGCAGCAACTTTCTCCTTTTAATGTTTGCTATTTCCAAAAGATTTCATCACTGTTGTTTCTGTCTGAACCTTTGAGTCTTGAGTAAAATTGACTTGTTTCATTTTCTACTCGAAGTTCATTTCATGTATCCTTATCAGTGTTAAAAATGTGAGCTTTTCCCACATTCAGCAAGTAAATGTAAGCCAAAGCACAGCTTCTTCACTGAGTACCTTTTCTGCTGCACATCACTCTGTATTCAGAACAAAGGAAAAGGACGAAACTCAGAGAACTCCCTTGTGAAGACTGCCTTTGCCTCTTTGACAAAGGAAATATGTTTATTTATGCTTTAGGAGATTTCACAATCTGGTGATACTTTTGGATGCATAAATGCTCTTAGATATTCAGGGAGCAACAAAGATCAGAGTGAGTGGGCTTTAATCTATGTCAGACTGGGAGACTGACCATTTCACATGACCCATGTCTCAGTTTGAGACTGGATAACTACTCTGCACCCTGAATTAGCCTAGCCGTTAAATCAGCCAGGAAACTGTAGTTTGTATGCAACGGAAAGACTTTTTTCATGGAACACATTGATCTACTGCGGGTTGACTCTCTGGACTCTTTCACCCCATAAAAGCAACAAAACACTTACAGATTTGACTTGATGTTTGTCAGAAGAGCAGTGGATCCATTCTGGACACTTTGGGAATCCCCAAATGTATCACAATTTGGATGTGAAATTTGTTGCAGATGCCACGCAACTGAGGTCCTTTAACTGTGATGTTAAACATTAATTTATGTTACAGACTGCAATTACTTCAGAAACCATACTTTCTGAGGCCAATTAGAGCAACTGACCAAAACATTAGTGATAAACTGCACATTTATTGCTTGGAAAAATCTCACCCAGTTTTCTCCTTTTCTTCTTCCTCTGTCTCCCTTTAAAAAGCACCATTGTTCTCTAGGTTTTCCACAGAGCAATCTGCTGACAGGATGAAGTTTCCAGCAAGGAGATGTTCTCAGTCCCTAGTTTAAGAACAATCATGTTCCCAAGCCCTGGGAAAATTTCCTGGGCTTCCAGTAATTTGTCAGAGGTGAGATACAGCTAGCTAAAGTTTTTGCTGAAATACCACAAAACACTCCTCATCAAATGGCTGCAGTGTGGCTGGAACACAAAGAGGCAAAACACCCAATGCGGCAGCTACAGCACCTCAAACTACAGCGTGTCCAAGGCACCAGTCTCAGGCAATTTCTGGGACAGCCACACTCTTCTTCATGCAAGATTTATTAACAAAGTGCAAGAAAGAAGGAGAGAGAAAAAAAACCCCATTTTGTATCCTGGGGTAAAGGCGCCACCCTTGAGTGAATGGGACCTATTTATGAATGACCATGGCTACTAAACTTACATGGGTTTTGTTACAAATAAATTAGGATATCCTGGCTTTCATGCACAACAGAAATGCTACGTGCTAAGGCCGACAATATTCAGGTGTTAAAGGAAGCATAAGCTCCTGGCTGAGGGGAGAGAAATACAGAAAAATAGGCGTCAGTGTCAAGGAAAACCCCAGGTTTCTAAGCCTCTTGGCCACTTCCTTTCCGCCTCCACAACGCCAGGTAGCTGTATGTCGCACGGCTGACAGACTTTCTGACTGAGGCTGGTTCAAGCTTGCAACTACCTGGTATGGTTGTCAGCTACTATGTTACAAGTAGATGCTAGTAGCGGTTCCTAAACCGCTAGCTGCAAAAGGCCCCGGGAGGTTGTATAGACACATACACTGGCATTTGAAAGCGAACTGGGGAAAAAGCCCAAATAACCCAATGAACAATAAGTTTCTTTTTTACATTCTTCCTCTCCCATTGCATGAACAGTAGGCAACAACATTTTCCACATTGTGTAGCGACGGCTTTCCTCTTGGAAAGTCACACATAGGGCTGTTCTCAGACAGCAGGAAAGCTGCAACAGCATAGTAGTCCTGTTTAATTGCACTGTTCCTGATAACAGAGCATATCACAGGTGATTCCCACCTCCCATCTGCCCTGAGACAAAGTAGGGGTGCAGTTAGCACCCACATGGTAGCAAGATGGCATGACAAAGGCTGACTTGGATGAGTTCAAGCCCAGTAATGGCAGACTCCAAGTACGTAACAGAGGCATGAATTTAGGCCTTGAAACACATTTTGTGAAGCTCCAACCAATTGAAATGTGTCTTAATTAAAATGTGTCATTTTATATGCATGCCAGAAACCCAGATTAAGACTTCTTTTGGCATTGAATTATTTACTATTAATCCATAATTTTTGTTTGCCAGGCTGGCTCCTGAGCAGGGGAATGAGCACCTCAAAAATATCTAAACCAAAACATCAGAGCAAAGCATGCCCTCGGCATATGGGAATCTAAGGTAGGACTCTACTTTATGGAGTACAGTGTTGAAGTAAAACCCTGATCCCTTCCTTCCAGAACCTGAGCTGCCATGGACTAAGCAGACAGCAGATGCACTTACTAATTACTACTAATTGCTGCTGTCTAGACACCATGTGAAGTCTAAACTACCAGCTTTGTTTACAAACCAGCAAATACATGCATACTCTTTAGGTATTATTCTGGATCACTGTGTGCTAAGCCACTGTTGCTGAGTTTGTATACATCAGTGCCAGAGAGAATAACAGTTTGCATCATTTTTACAGTAATCTGGACAACTGCATACATGAAGCAAACTGGAGAGTCAAGATGTCTGTTGCTAAGAGCATTCATTTTCCTTCATCAAATTCTTACTCTGTTTTTATTAGTTTGTACCAAAGGAGCAAGTATTTTTCTGCATTGAACTCTCAGTCAAATGTCTACAAATGAGAAATGTTCATAAAGGAGGCTTTCGGCATGTGAGAATTCCTATTCCCAGAGATTCCTATTCAACATCTTTAACAAGTGGGTCATCCAGGTTTTTTTAGTTTCTTTTAAACTAATACGAGTTGAAATAGAATTTAAATTGGTAAATTGAAATAGAAAACGTTAGTACCTATTACCCTGTTGTAAAAAATCTCCTTGTGATTTGTGATAATACCTAAAGGGTGCCTACAAGAAACCTGAAGAGGGATTTTTTACATGGGCATGTAGTGACAGGACAAGGGAGAATAGATTTAAGTTAACAGAAAGGAGATCTGGATTAGACATTAGGAAGAAATTCTTTACTATGGGGGTGGTGAGGCATTGGCACTGGTTGACCAGAGAAGCTGTGGCTGCCCCATCCCCTGCAGCATCCATGGCCAGGCTGGATGGGGCTTTAAGCAACATGGTGTAGTGGAAGGTGTCCCTGCCAGTGGCAAGGGGTGTTGGAACTACATGATATTTAAGGTCCCTTCCAATCCAAACCAGTCTGTGATTCTATGATTATTTTCAGAAAAAAAAAACAACCACCCAACAAAAACAACATGGACTTTCACAAAGTTAAAAAGTTTTTGTTATGCTTTTCTGTAAATAGTTATGAGATTATAGCCATTTAGCCTCTACTTATCCTTCCTACAGAGACTAATATACAGATGTAACCATTAAGAAGCAGCAACATCAAACTGTCTGTACATGGCCTATATACAGTGTCTGCCACTTTAACTCCAACTCAGGTCAGGGCACCTATCATTGTGCTGCTTCATGATGCTTTTTCCCTTTTCAGCTGTCATGAAAACTAAATGCAATACTTCATGTATCAGATGGACAACATTTAAAAACACCTATTAATGGCACCTGCACAGGAATTTCCTACTGCATCACACTGCTCTTGAACAAGAAATTGCTCCAAATGAGGCTGCATAACAGAGAAGGGTTAATGGAAAAAGTAAATGAAAACAGAATAATGTGGTAGTACATGGAAATGAAAGAAGTAGAAAAGAGATTTTTGATGAGTAAAAAAGCTTAGTGGGAGAGGCTAAATTAATGTCTTGTTCTTTATATGGAATTAGAGATCTTTTTACACAATTTTTCTTCCCTAAATGGGAGAAAAGCTGTTGTCAAGAAATGGTACCAGATGCCAAAGTAAGCCTGAATTTAAAGTGGAATTTTTGAAACCAAGGTCTTTCTTAAAGTGTTAGACTGTTGCCGTTTCCATTTCTGCAGACTTCACACGAGCCTTAGGTAAAGGTTAACAAGGAGATACTAAGTTGTGGAGAGTGGTACATAATACTACCATTTGGACTACAGCTGTGAACTGACTTGCCTGAGCCAAGGCTGAAATTATCTCAGTCTGCATAGACTGAGGCAAACCATATCCAGCAACCAGCCTGGCAAGCAGAGATAAACCCTGGTTTGGGAAATGGTGCAAGCAGAGCTGCGAGGTTGCAGGTAGCTTCTTTTCAAATTGCCCAGGAGAATCAGAAGTAACAAACTGGTATAACCAGTGACAACCTCCTCTGTCAGTACTTCTTAGCCAACACAACCTCACTGCATGGCGCACCTATCTTAGTTTTAACTTGTCACAGCACAGCTGGCAGCCCTTGGTTCAGGCCAGGGATGGAGCCAGAATCTGTGCCCCAGACTGGCACAAAGCATCTGCATGCAAACATACACTGCATGGGCACAGGGAAAGGAAGTGCCCAAGGCATCAGTTCCCTGAACATGCTTTCCTCCATACTTTCACACATTCAGTACTCTTTTTTAACCCCTCTTAGCTGTGAAACATTCATTTTACTTCTTTTGTCTTCCCTGACAAGCCCAGCAATTGGAGGTTTGGAACTTACTTGATTTAGAAAGAAAAATTGGTGAAAGGACATGAGATTTTTGGACACACACAAAAAAAAAAAAAAAAAAAAAAACCACAAGCCCCTATCTACAAGAATAAACAAATCCATGCTTTCCAGGGCACACAGGGGACCCAACATCCAGGAACAGATTTCCAGATGATGGCTTCCTGCCCCATTAAAAGAAATTTGACCCAAATGTACTTGTCAAGCATTTATGTACTACCAAAATGACTTGTTTTCTGAAGGTTTTGAAAAGCTTTTTCTCCATCTTTGAAACTTTGTGCTTTTCTCATTTCTATCCTTGTCTTTTCTTCAAAATACCTTGTCAAATCTCCTCTGCCCCATCCATATGAATTTGTGAACAGCTTCCTATTTATAATTTGTTTTGGTAAACAGGTAAATTTGGTAAAAAGAATTACATATTTTATTTTCTCCTATAGCTCTCTGAAATACAGTACATAAAAAGCAACCTAGCACTTCCAAATAAATTCAACCTACTCTGTCATTCTCAAGACCTTCGGCTTCAGACCAAAGTGCATTTTCTCTTGTATTTCCAAACCTTAACCCACATTCCCTTCAAAACAACTAAAAAAAAAGAAAAAGAACATGGGTTGATGTTCAAGTTCACACAGTCCCTCTGTCCACAGTTGGACTCTCTCCAGCTCTCACAAGTCCCAAGAGACTCTTGTTCTTAACGTTTCCACTGATACCAGGTGGCTGTTCTCTTTTCCTATGTGTCTCATTGGGAGAACTGGACTTTTCAACACAGTTATGTCCCTCCAAAGCAAAAATCGTTCCTTTGCGGGAATCACGATGAACAATAAATCAGAGAAAAGGAAAAAACAGACAACAAAAAACAGATCACAGGCTGTAGTCAAGATCTGACAGGGTGGAGAATAACTCTTTACAAAAGACAGAAAAATTACATCGGACCTACTCTATTTGGTCAGTTGTATAATACTTGGTCATTTGCCTATAAATAATGGTTTTACTGCGTTTCAGTAAGACTCAATATTTTGTCATGTGTTTCGTCAAGACCATTAATTGCTTTGTAGATCTTGGGGTATCCTGATAATACCTGAGGCTGAAGAACCCCTGAGTTTTTGCTAAGACAAACATTAAGAGGCAGATGAGCTACAGGCTATTTGAAGTATAAAATAAAACATCCTGGAAGCCTGTGATGAAAGTATGCAAGGCCAGAAGTTAAATGGATTTTCTGCTTCTGTGCAGCATTATGAAAAAATTCCCTTGACTACAGGCATTGCTCCTTCTGTACTGTAGAATGCAGTGTAAATTGAGCTTTTGGAAGGGTTTCATGTGTGAAAATGAATAGGAAAACCAAATTAGCTCTGCAGGAGAAGAGAGCAGAGAGCAGCGCTGATGAGAAGTCCTGAAGACTGGCAAGTGAGCACTTGTCTTGAACTCACTGATAACCACAGGAAGACTTGCTGAAGCTGAATTTCCAGCCAGGTTGAGGAAGTGTTTCCTCGTGACCTTCTTGGCTGAAACCACCCCCAGTCACAACTCAGTGCTGTAGGATCCACAAACCTGAAGCTGCAGCAGCCATCATAACTGCAGGCAGTCACTTGGCAGAGGACAGAGGGTGGCGGTACCTGCTATGGCAGCCCTTGCTGCACCCCACTATGCCCAAACTACTGCCATAATTCACAAGTATATCTTAGAAGGATGATAAAGGGGCTGGAGCACCTCCTGTATCTGGCTACCTCAGGTTTTGATTCCAGGGAAACTTTCTCCGCTAATACTCCCAGAAATAGAAGGCATTTGTGGCCAAGATAGGCTGAGAAAGTTGGGGCTGCTCATCCTGGAGAAGAAAAGGCTGCATGGACACCTCATAGCAGCCTTTCAGTATCTGAAGGGGGCCTATAAGGATGCTGGGGAGGGACTCTTCATTAAGGACTGTAGCAACAGAACAAGGGGTAAAGGTTTTAAACTTAAACAGGGGAAGTTCAGGTTAGATATAAGGAAAAAGTTCTTTACAGTCGGGTTGGTGAGGCACTGGAATGGGTTGCCAAAGGAAGTTGTGAATGCTCCACCTCTGGCAGTGTTGAAGTCCAGGTTGGACAGAGCCTTGGGTGGCATGGTCTAGAGCAAGGCATCCCTGCCCATGTGGGAGTTGGAACTAGCTGATCTTAAGGTCCTTTCCAACCCTAACCATTCTATGATTCTATGATTTCATTATTTCAATTAAAAATGTGCCATTCGGAGTTCAGTTTTGTAAGCAGTTCAACAGCACTAGTGTTGACACTGAGGATAATCAACTCAGATTAGATTTTTCACTGAAAAATTCCCCAGTACCTCTTCCCAAAATACCTTGAAAAGTTAAGTTCATTACACTAGCCCTATGATTTCTAATTTTCTGCAAAAGAGAATTCCAATATCCTTGTAGGAGGTAGCTGAAACATATCTTGTTAGTGGCTATGTTAGATTGACCCAGTCAATAACCTGCTCAAAGCAGAAACTACTGAATGCTGAAGACACTGGTGGAATCTGCCACCAACATTTTTATTGGACCTTCCCAGGGCCTGCTGCTGTAGATACCAGAAGACTCACTCTGTCTCACCCAGACTACATCCCAAGGGGGCATTAGCTCTTCTTATCTCTTCATGGTTTCAACACACAGTTTTGAGAGGTATGCAGAGGCTCTGCCTCTCTCCACTGTCCATCTTGTGAAATCTCGCTCTTATTTTAGGACCCCTCCCCAAGAACACCCTAACGATCCAACTCTCTGTTAAGGTACTTTATCATCAATAAAACCTTTTTGGTCTAATTAATTAGTAAAAGCTGAATCAGTCTTACAATATGTTTTTGAGACCTCTATATCATAACTTGGTTGCTGCTGGAAAAACGCATTTGCAGTCCATTGCCATTTTCTTCTACAGTCCCAAAAACAACTGGACACTTTACCCTGTTCCAGCTTCTAAACACAATTCTGGTGTCACTCAAAGGTCAACTAGCTGTCCTACCTATTACATTGATGTAAAGCCCCAGGCCATGTTTGCTGCACATGCTTACAGACAGTACGAACAGCAGCAAGGCGGGCTGCTGCATGAGGCATGGGACACAGCATGAAGCTTTATTTTTGTCTTGCTTCATCTTGGGTGATCAGACATCAGGCATTTCAGTGCAAGACGCCTTCCCCAGGGCAGCATGAGGCAGCGTGCCGTGCTCCTTGCACCCAGGCACTGTGGGATGCTCACCCCTCTGCTCTAAGAACTGAAGAAAGTAGCTACTCTAAAGATGGACCCGACCCCTGGGACCAGCAGATGTTAGTGTTTATAGAGGAAATTTTTTTTGGCAGAAACAGCTTCCAAGGGCCCATAGCTGACATTTAAGCAGTGACTTTTTGCACAAGAAAAACTGAAGTGCTTTACACTCTAAATAAGAGGAGAGCAAGCTAGCACCACGACAGCATGTAGGCAGGGTGCGATTAGTGCCTGACTCCTGTCTCAAGCCACTTTCCTGGTGCAACTCTTCCAGGAGGAGGGTCTGTGTTTTTACAGAAACACCAACTGCTCAGATATGCACCAAGCTTACCTGCCGCTTGAGCTAGTGTGGAGAGGAGGAAGGAGACACTAAACATACAGGCACAGTTCTTGCTCTGGAAGCTGTTGACCATGGGTAAGCACAGACCTGGGGGGATACTCAGATACGGAAATGAGGGTTTCCCCAACACCACGAGGTTTTGAACAAATGGCTCCTGAATTGCACAGATAAAACAGGGATGAACAAACATACTGCATCCCTGATGCTCACTGCAAGAAGTTGCATTAGTGGGAAATATCCTTTCTTATTCCTGTTTTGGCCCCTGTGAGCTGCTCTAGGTGTTCATGCAAAATGCAGAGCTTATACAGTCCAGGAAGGAGAGCACATGCCCACAAAATGGGCTTGCGCGCTGTTCCCACCATGATGTTAGCCAGCTGGTCTCAAAGTAGCCTAGTGTGAATACACAGATTCAGAGAAAGCAGTAAATCAGGATGTGCTATAGCTAACCCCAGACATACAGAAATCATGAGTCATGCCCAGAATAACCCAGAGATTAGCTTTAAAATTTGTAGGTTTTGAAAAGCATAATGAATGTTGTGCTGCTTTAATTTCTAGCTATTCTTTGATATTTCACGTGCTCCTTGACTGGATACCAAGTAACCAAACAGGTTAAAACCTGTGAATTTTTTAAAAGCTAGATCTGGAAAGATCCTGTAATAACCTGATTGACAGGGATAAGACTTTCATTAAAAATCATCATTAACAGTGGGAACTTCAGTACAATTGTTGGTAACATTGAAATGGCCCCAGCTCAACCTTAATGGACACTCTGACAGGAACAGCCTTCCTGACTTGGTACTGGGGTAAATATCCATGGAGAAGTCACTACCTTACAGTTATCTCTCGGCAGCACAGCAGCTTCTAGTATGTCAACAACTTGAAAACCTTTCTCCTTCAAAAAGCCTTTAACCCATTATCTTAAAATAGGGCTGGGTATGCCTGTGTTGGCATGTAGGGCTTTTTAGGAAACACCAGCCTGGACTTTCTAACCTCCCTATCCCAAGTCTCCTGATAGTTTGTGACATAAATAAACCACATGCTTTTAACTCATGGCTCTAACTGGTTTTTGTCAGTACTATAGCTAAGCTATGGATGAGAAAGCTGAGACTTAAATAAATAACCACATATTTACTAAGCTGCTGCTACACTGATGAAATCTGAATACAAGGAAAACTTGGACAACCTTTGAACTATGTGGCACCACTATAGTGAAATGGGATACAGCAGCTGATTTGCCTGGGGCAGCCATAAAATAACTGGCATCCCAGCCATTTGTGGTTCAGCATAATGGGGCTTTGGGTTTAGCTACTCCAGCCAAACCAGTCCTTTTCTAAATTTCCCATGTTTTTGTATTTAAACAAAGTCCAACTCTCCCAGGCTCCATGAGGAGCAGCAAACCCGGTGGTCCTCATTTTCTGTTTTCTTTTAAAAGCTGGGACATATTGCTGTATTTCTCCCCCTACCACCTATGCTTTCCCTGTACTTACTTTGCAGTCCTAGCTACCTCAGATTTTGATTCCAGGGAAACTTCCTCTGCTAATACTCCCAGGAATAGAAGGTATTTGTAGCCAAACTGGTAGTAATACTGTGGTCGCATGCATGTTTGTAAAGTTTGTTTTGTATACATTTAATCTGAGGCAAAGTGACTGGATGGAAATTTCTGCTACTTCAGGCTGTGCACAGATGCTTTGTCTGAGGTCTTATATTTGCCTGCAAATCCCAGCTCACGCAACTTTCTATTCTAAATCAGCACGATATTCACAAGTTGAATATCCAAATGAAAAAGAAACGTTTAATTATTTTTCATACTTTTAAAACATTTCAGACTCTGTAAATCTTCATGGGGGGAACAAAAAAAGCTTATGCTTGACTAAAAGAGAAAAGAGCTTGCTCTCCCACCCCATCCTTCTCTCCCACCAGCTTGCCATAGAGGAGAGGACCTCTCCATTCATCTGGCAGAGAGACATGATTGAAAGGAACCAACAGCCAGACCCAAAGCTTGTTTATTTTACAGAAGCTGCTGAGCTGAGGTCAGGAGACACTTCTAGCAAAGAAAAAGCAGGGAGGCACATCACAAGCAGTGAGAAGCTTACAGTCGTGACGGTCAGAAACCTGGGCCACCAGTGGATTCATAGGTGTCCCACACATCAGCAGCTCCCCTCTCCAGGGAAGAGCTCCTTGTCTTGAGGCTCACAGGCTAAAACCTGAAAGAAAAAAGGAACAAGCAAACCCAAAATCCATTCAGGACTCTTCAAAGGGCCTGAAAGAGAAAGAGGTTTAGTACTGGGGGGGGGGGGAGAGGGGGTGTGGAAGAGCTGAAATAGTTGGCAAAAAAAGAGGTGCTGCTTAAACACCTGAACAGGCCAGCCAAGAGGGGATACTGGGGGATACTGGCTCTGTGTGGGGCAGGGCATTGTGAACTGGCCACCAGCACTCAGTGGGGTATAAAGGTTGCTTCTCTGGATCCAGCCAGGCCAATGCCCCAAGAGCCAGAGAGGAGAGCAGCATTAGGAACAGCCACAGGTGTACTTTGAGGAATAATCCACTGTTGCTGTATTCACTCTTTTATCTTCCTGTTACTTTAGCCCCATAATTTTTACTAAAATAATATTTGGCAAAGCAATCAAGTCTTCTTTGTAAATAGGAAAAATTAATTAACTAGGCAGCAAGAAGTTCAGTTTAATTTTTCTTGAGAGACTTTCGCTTAGACCTTGAACTAGTCTTTTATCAGAGATTCTTCAAATCTGATCCCTGACCTTGGAAATGGTACAATCAAGTCATGACACAGGGTTATTATAATATCTCTGAAGATGCAGCTACTGTCCATGAACTGTGAGCAGAGTTTCCAGCTGAGCACTGTTTGGCTAACATGTCCTCCATTTGTATACTTTGTGATGCAGCACTAGTACTTCAAGAAACTTTTCCCACAGCAGATAATACATTAGCTTCCCCCTCACCCCTCCATCTTTTTCATGCTGATTTCAGTAAGTCTTCCACTGCCAGCATATAATGTCTATTTAAGGGAGTTCTGCTGCTTTTCAATGTGCACAAGGAAGCTAGTAACTACTTGTTCAGACAGAGTCCACTCAGAGAACAATTTCCTCTCATCTTTGATGCATTATGATGGTGCTTTCCATTGCTCCAGTTGCAAAGCCATTTTAACCTTTCATTACCTCTTTTGTGTAAATGTCCTTTTCTATGCTTCCCAAGAAATGAGACAATTTAGACTGCATGGCATGTCATCCATTAGTGTAAGATTATGGTCAGTTTCAGACACATAACCCACTCAACTTTGTTCCTCTTTCTTATCTAGCATTCCTGCATTTCTATAGATTTCTCTTTGTGTCCATGAACCTCATCCTACTCTTTTGTAACCGTGCCAATTCCTTTGACATCAGTATTACCATAAAATAGAGACCAATTTCGTGTTACATAGTTTTCACTGGAAAAAAAAAACAAACAAAAAAAAACCACCCAATAACATGTATTTAAATATCTCTCAGTTTCTCTCTCCTCCTAGGTATGTGCTCATTACATACTCATTGCAATATCTGGGCATTTACATTAATTCTATAGTTATAGAGGAAATTCCTTTAGGTCTTTCTGGACTATCCCACAGCTGAGGAGCAATGCATAATATAGTTCATTGTAACTGGCAGGCCTTTGCCTACAAGCTGTCCTTACTGCTTGCATTTGTCATCAACACCGAAGTCGAGCTCTCAAAGATCTACTTTTCTATAAAATGGAAAAAAGGCAAACAAAAACTGGGTCACCAGCCTTTCAGGCCAAAGGCTGGGCCCCTTTTTTCCCTAGTGCAGCGGCATCCTCAGTTTGCTTGTAGACTTTGGGCATCACTGCAACATAAACATTGAGTAATGATAAGAATACAATAGGAGAATAAAAACGCAACCATATATAAGAAATTCTTCCCTCCACAACAAAGGCAGTTAATATTCTTGAAACACTATGAGAAAGACATTTTCCCACTGAAATATTACACAGGAAATAAGAAAAATCATCAACACTTTGACATGATTATCTAACTGAATTGTTTCTCTTTGTATGGGGATTTGATGATCATTGAAAGCATTTCAGTTGGTTAGTGTGCAACAGATGAAAGCAAAGACCTGGGTGACCAGCCCTCAGGGCAAACATTTGCAAATGTTAAGGCAGCAAATGAGGTGTTACTTAAAGGAAGGCACTCTAAAAGGTCTCTTTAAGCCACCCAATTTTTCCAAACCCATAGACTGGAGATTAGCTTGAATTAATTATAAACTTCTCCCTTACTTTTTTCTTCTTTGTGTTAGATTTCCAGGAAGACTAACGGGTCTTACATCCATTCCCACTAACTCCAGACCCTTCTTGCCTCTGTGCACACTGGCAACAAGACACAATATTGCAGACATACCCTCAGTCCATGAGAGCTCAGCAGAGTAGATGGGGAGAGCAGGGTCTAATCTATAGGGCCACGGGAGCCCTTTGGCTTTGGCCACTCTTCCCAGTGTCCTGCTGTTGGTCAGGGTGCTCCTGGCTAACATTAGTTACCTTAAGACACTGAGAAGCAGGCAGATGGCCCAAGTCCAGTTTTAAAACATGGGAATGGATCAATAATAGTATTATCACTTAGAAACCATCATTAACACAAACCTCATATGCAGTGAAAAACACTAAATATACTTACAAAATCAAAATACAGACAACAGTTTCAAAAGCTTTAAAGGTTAGTAAAAAGAAATAAAACCACAATTATATCTATACTTCAGATCACCCCCAGGAGACTTCCCCCTCTGCTTCTTAAGGCATTTACCTGAATTTGGTGCTTTTTAAAACGAACATTCTTGTTCCTCATGCCTTTAAAGAGAGAAATCATATACAGGGAACCCTCAACTGTTAAACAAACTTCCCTGATGCATTCCTTTTTAAATCTGTCCTTCCTACTCCTAAATGATACCTAAAACATACTCAGTCAAGGTTTTCAAGTTAACTTTTGCTTCTGGATAAATACCCCTCACATCTTTCCATCTGTGAGGTTTATTCAAATACCTTAGGCACAGCTGTGCAAAGCCATATCAGAAGGCCAAATGAAGGCCTTCTGATTCGTGGCAAAACTGATTCAAAGAACAGTTCAATTCTCAGGGTGCTGTCTCAACAAAATTACTGCATTAAAAAATAACTGCTTTTTTTTTTTTTTTTTTTGCCTAAATTACTTACACAGCAGGGTTAACCCTCCAGCCACCCAAATGTGTGCACTGGCATGACTGGTAGATCATACTGTGGAGGAAGGGAGCAGGAAAAAGCCAGCAAGGAGTGGGCAGCAGCAGGAGCTGCTCAATCCAGCACCACAGCCTGCAGAAAAGCCCGTGGATGTGTGGCCTCTGAATGCAAACCCTTGAAACATTGCTGCTTTCATAGGCCTCTTTACATTCCATGAGCATAGCAAAAGGAGCAATATTTGCAAATCACTGTTAGCTCTCAGCTGAAAGGCCATGGCAGTGCCCTGACACTCTCATCTATTTCCTGCATATCTCCTGTTCTAGGCTATGGGGGCACTGATACATTGCACTTTTTCCCAGCAGAGGCCCCAGTGCCATGGATGTTGTGCAAGAAGCTCAGTCCTGCAGTGAAACCTGTCTGTGGCCTCTCTGCTCTCAGAGTACGTTGTGTTTGCATTTATTCATAAAAAAGACTGACAATCAAGGCATGACATTGCTGGAAATAGTTCTGGTTTAGATATGGACTATCTTTGGCTAGCCATTTATCAATTTAGAGTCCCACTGTTTCAGCAAAAAGTTTTTATTAAGAGAACAAACCTACAGCCATTACTGAAGAAAAAAACCAGCTCCCATCCAAGAACCAGAGCCAGATATGTCAACATCAGTACAGTTGCAAGCTCCTACATATGGATCATAATGTATATTGATGGCCATGTGCAAATTACCTAGAGGAAATATGATAATGAAAGCGAAGAGATGGACAGATATAAGGATGTTCGAAAGCCTGAGGCCAGCGGAGTTTAGGTGGGCTGTTCCTTGATCCTTCTCATGCAGCAGGGTACCCACACACAGAAATGGTACAGGAAGTACTGGCTTGGATTAGCACAGATTTTCATGGCTGATTTACTTCACTGTCATCCAGTTACAACTTCAGTGAAGCAATGAAGCCAAAGAGCTGCATTTTGAAAATAACCATAGTGCAGTGTCACAAACTAAAACCACAGAAAACATATCCAAAAAGGATGTGGTAAACATCTGTCAGACTGCATGCTTTTAAAAAAATACCCAGGGGAAGTACATTTCATTACTGACTATGCATATTTACCACAAGCTTAACCTTTTCATTGAATAATTGAGTATCCTTCACATTCTGAAGCAAATGAATGGATTGGGAGAGCTGTTGGGGAGATCAGACTGCTTGTAAGTAACCCTGTCATCCATCCATTCTGTTCTCCTCTCTAGAAAAAAAACGCCATCAGTGAAGGAAGATGACTCCTGAGGGACCAGTTTTCAGAGCAATGGTTTATGTAGTCACAGTTGTTCAGGAGATGTTGAATCACTCAAGGAAAAAAGTAGTTCATAACGACAGAGAGATATGCCCTATATTTATTTCAGAAGATTTTGGAGCAACTCATCAGTATTTTCTCTCTTGAAACGGGACTCACACTACATGTAAAAAAAGAGAAAAAGCCACTAAAGTTAGTAATTAAGTATTGCATGAATGTTATTAAGCATACTGTTGTGGTTTAAGCTTAGTCGTAAATTAGACAAAGCATGTAGCCTGCTTGTTTTCCCCCCACAACCTGTCC
>WYDI02023098.1:0-74490 GCA_009867235.2 Psittacus erithacus
TCCCCATCCCTCCGGGAGCCGAGGGAGGAGGTGGGGGGGCAGTGAGTGGGCTGTGTGGCAGGCCTTAAACCACGACAATATGAATTTAGGGGAAGGATGGCTCTGTGGTTGTTGTCTGATCCTCAGGTTGGCTAGGGACTATTGAAAAAACTTTAATACAGTTTTGCTTTCTGATTACTTCAGCTTTTCTCTGGCTGCTTGCTGCTTCAGAGCTGCTAGTGGGAGAGCATTCTCCAACGCTATTCTCTCGCTTGTGCTGGGAGACTATGTAGGAAGGTGTTTAAAGCTAGGGTATCAGCTGTGCTATCTGATAGCTGAACTTGCGTCCCTTCCCTCTTGTGTTGCATGCAAAAGAAGTAGAGCTTGTTTATGTTAAAACTAGGTGGGAGAATTTTAAGTGTTTCAGCCAAATGTTATGTAACAGTTTTACTGAATTGTGGTTGAGAATGGAAGATAAGCTTGCAATGAGCTGTGTGGAGTAAGTGTCAAACAGGAAACAGGCTTTCATCAAAACAAAACAGGAGAATGCATGCCTAATCGGATCACTGCAGACTAGCTGGGGGAGATAGTTATAGGAGAGCTGCCATATGCCTTTTTTCTTTCTTTTTTCCTTCCCATGTAGACTTGGCATATGGATCTGTGGTTACGATGAAGAACCTCCGGATGGCAGGGGGATACCTTCACTCCCACTGGCACCTCTACCCAGAGGGCATTGGGGCTCGCCAGCAGCAGGTCAGTGTGCTGCAATAGCACTGCATCTTGACTACAACCACTGTAGTCAGTGGTTGTAGCTCCCTCCCACTGCACATATTGTTCAGGGTTGTTGTGGCAGAACCTATATATTTACTCAGCATCTGTTACCCTCTCAGTGTCACAGCTGTGCACTTGGCTTGGAAGTGTAAGTAAAAAGGATGCTTGAAGAGAGCCTACCACATTGCTATGGAGAGGTGACTTAAAGTAACAAGGCTTTGTTGTTGTAGCAAGATCACTTCCCATAGGTGGAGGCTGAGAGGTCTTAAATATAATTCTCCGTACTGAAAATGCTGTTGTTACCTCAAAGAAGGCTGTAAAACTTATGTTTAAAACAGAATTAATTTATCATAGGTTTCAATGCTGTGTTTTAAAAGCAACAGGATGGCTGTATGTTGTTTCACTCCTGCCACTGGCCTCTGTGACCTTACATGAATTACTCTCCTTTTGTGCCTTGCTTTCTTCATCTATTGACAAAGAATCTGTAAGGTTTTACTCATTAAATTAGAGCTTCTGATTAAATGATTGAGCAGTAAATCAAAGTAAAAATCAGAAATCGTATAACTATTGCTAATTAAGTAGTACAAATTTTATACTAATTTCTTACTTTTGTCTAGCACCATCAAGCTTCACAAGTCTTTGCAGTTTCTTCAGCTTTCCCAAGATATATTTTGCTGTTTGCATATTAGTGTCTAAAAATTGTTCTGAGCTCCTTGAAAGGAAGTTGCTAGAGAAAAACAAGTGTTTGTTTTAACTCCCTTCAGTCACTGTGATGTGAAAGAAGTTTCCAGAAATTAAAACTTTTTCTTAATATTCTTTTCCTGCTGTCCTTCCCAAACAAAAGTTCTAATACTCTTATGTGACATTGATGTTTATTGCCATAGATGGAGATGTCATACCAAAACTAGCTCAAAGATAGACAGAATTTAAGTGCAGAGCATGCTTTATGATACTAAAAGTAGGGAATGGGGGATTTGAAGAGGATGCTGATGGGATTTTCCTGGAGGGTAAGTGAGAAAGGGTGGAGATTTTCCCCCCTGTGCCATGGAGGCAGGACAACGGAAGGGAGCTGTGAGAGTCTGGGGGCTGTGGAGGGGGGAAGTGAGTTCATAACTTAGAGGAGATTTAGGGAGGAAAATATGGAGACTGTAATCAAACTGCCTCCTCCTTTCTCTCCTTTCCTGATGATAAAACCTCAAGGTATGAGGTTCCACCTCCAGTTCTCCCTTTTTCCCCACCCTCAGGCACTTGCGTATGTTCTGCTCCTCACTGGGCCATCTGCTTCCACCTCAGTGAGGGGCAGAGGTCTGGGCCCAGGCTAGAGTCACACAGAACAGGCCTTGTTGCTGCTGGAAAAGGAGAGTGAGCAAGGTGGGCACAGTTCCTCATGCTTCTTAGGAAGGCTGCCCTTGGGAGCAGCAACCTGGGGTTTCCCCTGCCCATGGTAGCAATAAGAGCAGTTACTCTGTGTGAGGCTGAGTGGGTCAGTAAGGATAAGCTGGGTAGTATGTGTGGCTTTAACAGCTGGTCCCCAATTCCTTCTTGCCTTATCTGTATCTTTTGGCAGAAGTATTATGGTTGTCACAGACAGCCTCTTGTCTTACATCTCTACCAGTGATGGCTGTCTGCAAAGCCAGTGCTGTTTCTATTTTCTGGTTCTGGTATTGGTCAGTGCCTATTCAGAAAGTTCAGGTTTGGATATCCTGTTGTAGAAGGAGCCTCTGAAGTTGCGTGAGAGGAGGTCAAGCTGTATGGTTGGAGGCCGATACTTGTGATGCATATGAACCGCCATTAAGCATATGGGGCTATACCCTGAGTAAAAGGTGGGATCTGGGTTAAGGATTGGCCTTCCTAGAGGGCACTATCATAAAAGTAATCTGTGTTATTGGTGCATTTATTTGGGACTTCAGTTTTGCTGGTGAATGTGTGTTTGCCATCACCTCCTTTTTTCTTGTTTGGTGAAATAATACATCATGTACTTTCAGGTCACTGCCTACTTACATAAAGATTTGAATAACCTCTGGATTATAAAGAAACATGATTCAGACACAGGTAACAAATGCCAGTAAAGTGCCTTTCATAGCTGCTGCTTCAGTTTTCACTTAAATATTCAGAGTTCCCTCCAGTGCAAAGTATCCTTCATGGATATGAGGGGCAGAGGAGAAAGAACAAGGGAAATCTGGTTCCATCTTCACAAATGCTGGTTTTGTCTACTGTGTTTTGTGCAGTTGAAGTAAGATTTTCTTAGCTGAAGGTTGCATTGACAACTTTTCAGCTAGGTAGGGCTGCAGAAAACAGAGGCAATTATTCTGAGCTTAGCTAATATTTTGTGGAATCTGTTATTGTGGCTGTGGGTCTTAGAGAATCCGGGTCCTGGTGCATTCTGATACATTGTGTTTAACTGACTTGCCTGAATACTTGCTTGGGGCAAGATAATGTTAGTGAATGTGGAGATCTATGGTTCGCACATATCTGTTGTTTTAGAATATCATATAGTGTAGCTGAGGCATGTTTGGTCTAGCAGAGTTCCCTTTCTTTACCTGCAGCATGTGCATATAAAAATTAACAAGAACTGTCTAAACAACAAAAAATGCAAATAACTTAGATAAAACATAATCATAATCAGTGCTGCAAGAGTAATTTTATAGTTCATGGAATATATGTGTATGTGTGTATATATATGTATACACACATATATACATATATACGTATAGATGTGTGTGTGTGTGTGTATATATATATATTGGTGTTAGCCTGACCAGGCATCCTCTTTAAGGGCAGTATGTGCTGCCTGGGGCCATGTTCTTTGGAGTAGCATTCTTTAAACTACAGCAGTGGTTTTCACCAGGCTTACAGAGTTGACACAGATTTGTTTGCCTTGTATTGTCTGCCTGAGGAATGAGCCTTCCCAAGAAACTTTTTAAGACCCTGATATGTTTGTCAGTGCATTGATATGATAAGATTGCCTTCCTTCAGCAGATCTGTCAGACCCCTCGATCCCTGTGGAGTTTGTGAGGCATGGAGATATTATTCGTCTGGAACATAAAGAGTAAGGATGATTTCTGGGATTCAAAGATATTGCATGATTGAATAGAACTGGTGGGAGACTTGTTCTGCTGGAGGCTACATTGTTAGGCCAGCACAAGCAGGCTATGTGGCAGAGGGGTCTGTATTTCCACATTTCCAGTGTTTGGTTTGTGGAGTTTTTCTTATGTGGCTTATGTTTTGAAAGGTGTCTTTCAAGTGGAAGACTTTCATCAGTACCACACAACTTCATTAAAAATACCTTCCTGAGCAGAAAAGGGATTCGTTCAGCTGTGTGAGATGCCATATTAAGGGTAACTCTTCTGCAAAGAAGCCATTTCAAAACCCTTGTTGTCTTGCTTGTCTCCACTCTCTGAATTTCCTAGGCAAATAGAGTGTGGGGGTTTTTGTCAGCATACTGCAGGTATCCTGTCCTACGTGTATAGGCAGTAACCAGTGAAACACTTGGAACAAAAATGTCGGCTGGTGTCTTCCCTCTCTTTAGCATAGCATCATAGAATTAACTAGATCATCAAGTAGGGAGTTCCTGAAAGGTAGCAGTGTAACCCTGGTGACTTGATATTTAATCTTAATCTAGTCTAATGTCACTGAGCCACAATGCTCTGTGCTGTTGCAGCTTTGATTTCTTAACGGAAGGTCTAAGCTTGTGAGCCTGGAAATACTGTGTATTTGGTATTGTGTGTTCACAAACCATTGCTTAGGTTTCCCAAATGATTTTAAGATTAAAAAAAAAAAAAAAAAAAGTCTCGAATTTTGGGGTATGCTATCAAGTAGATGATAATGAAGGTGATAAAATCTTGATCAGGCAATAGTGGTTAGTTCCTGTTGACGTCTCCAGATTGGGAGGTGGAATTGTGGTGCTGCGGAAAAGATCCAGTAGATAGCGCTCGTCCCCTTGCATGTGAGCCTGCTTCAGCACGGGCAGAGGGTGTCTGTGCCCGTGAAGCCGGGCTGAATGCTGCTGCACTGGTGATGACGGGGGTCCACTCTCTGAGTGGTTTTATTAAGGAATGACCAGGGTATGGCCAGGTCTTTCTGGCTGCCTCACTTAGTGTTCCTGGCTAGGGTGGGAGGCTGTTTGTATGTGCCATGTACAGCTGGTGCTAATGGGGACCATTGATTCCCCCCTCAGTAGATCTGTGCCTGACTAAACCATAAAATCTTTGCCCTCAAAAGTAAAATGCATAATCAAGAGAGGTCAGGGTCTTGCTTTGCTTCTTGTGAGAAGTCCCACTTTTACTCTTCAGTAAAAAAACCAAACCAACCCAAACAAAAAAAACAACCCACCCCCAAAACAAAACCCAAAAAACCTAGTAATGGCTTTTCCACTTTGAGGTAGTGGATTATTGCTTGAGGGTTGGATTTATTCATGCTGTCCTCCTTTTCCAGCACTGCCCAGTGTGGCATAAGCTCAGAGTTGAATGGTGGGAAGCAGCAGTTTCACTTTGTGGCCCCCATTGATGTTACGGCTGCATCCTGCCCTGCCCTCAGCTGGAATTGGTAGTCAAAGTGCTGACAGCTCTCTGAATGGCTCAAACCAGAGTTCTTGTCACAGACTGACTAAGATGTAAAAGTGAAACAAGGTTTGACTTTTAATTTTGTTTCAGAACTTCTAGAAATCTTCACAGTCACCAGCATGAGGCTCCCCTGACAAGGAAGCATTTTCAAGTCACTGCCTATGGAATAGTAAGTGAATGGCAAAATAAAACAAAAGCTTCTTATTTTGGGGAGAGTTCATACCAGGCCAAGGGGTTTTATTCTTTGTCTTTTAGTTTGTTAGCTAAGGTGATAATGTACATCTACCGTACTGGAGAAAAAACTGATTTAGTGTGAAATAACTTCTCTTATTTAAGGTCTATGTAATGTGAACACAGACGAGAAAATAATTTAAGCTTTTACTGCCAGTCTAGCTTTGGCAGTATTCAACTCCTGAAATGCCAAACTGAGCAACCAGGAAGTTGCTCTGACAAGTATTATTTTATGTATTTGGCCTTGTCACATAGACAAGTGCCTTTTTTTGACAGAATGGTGACAGAATTTTGAATCACGAAAATGAAATTTGCTTTGAGGGCTGAATTTTCAAACGCAAGAGACTGTTGCTTGAACCGCTTTTGTGAAGCTGCCAAGTTACCCCTGTTTAAAATGTAACTTTGAGCCACAGTCAAGGATGAATTGGAAGCAAAAATATTTAAGGTTGGCAAGATAAAGATGTATTTGTGAGTGGTTGCTCATGTCTAGAATTGTCTCTTCCTGATGGGGAATCTCTTCTGTGAAGTCTGAGCGAGGGTAGCCTGGGCTCCTTTGTTTAGCTTTGCCACTGCTGGAGTTTCAGAAGTTCCGTTTTGCAGTATTTCAGTCACATATGTCTTTTAGTTGTTTTGGTTTGGTTTTTTTTTTTTGGTGGGGTTTGTTTTGTTTTGGTTTTTTCTCCCATGGTATTTTTGCATGATAGAATGGAACAGGAGACTCCAATGATTTTTGGCGGATTGAAGTGGTAGGCAGAAAGGCTGAGAAGCTCATCAGAGTACTACGGAGTCAAGTCCGGCTAACCCATGTGGCCACAGGATGTATATTGGGCTCTTCTGGAAAGATTCTGCCAAAATGGTAAACAGCTTGTAATCTCCCTCCACCACTGCAAGGCCTTAAACTGACATGTTCCTTTGCTCAATAGTACTTTTAAACTAAGCAATAACCATATTGCCTCAAATATTTTTGTCTTTAAAACAATAAAAAAGTTACTAGCAGGTACTGAAAATATAACTAGAGGAGAAGATCTGAGTTAGGGTTACACAGTCTGTTACAGTGGAAGGTATAGAGCTCTGAAAAATAATATCCCTTATAAGAGATCCAAGAATAGCATGGGTGTAGATCTTGTAATCTGGTAAATCCAGGAGGGGATGACAGATGTATTCAAGGCCCATTTTATCCTTGGGGTTCACAAAAATTGCTGGAAACTGGGGCAATTCCTGCTGTTCCATACCAGAATCTTACAAATTTCTTTTTATTGGTATTCATTTATTCTGTGGTTGGAAGACTTTCTGCCATTTTTGCATGCAACATCTGAAGCGGGGGCGGGGCAGCAGTAACAAGCTGATATGAGCAGGGGTCAGGATTTATTATGTCCTTGAATTATATATTTTCATCATTAAAATTAAGTATATGTAGAGACATCCAGATTAATGCCAAGCAAGCTGGTGTATCCACAAAACCGTACTGTGTGGGATGCTAACACAGGTCCTGAAGCAGTAGGCTGTGCTGTCATGTTGCTTCTGTTTCCAGAGCAGCCTCCATTACTGCTAGCTTAGGTTTCTCTTCACTGTGTTATGGTAAATGGGGCTTCTAAGGAATCCTGTGGATGCTGAATCATAGTGAGCGTGGGCAGATACCTCTGGTGACTGCCTGGTCAGGAATGCAAATGCCATTTAGGCTTTACCAGTAACACTGGGCTCATGGGTAAATAATGTGATTGTGGGTTTTTTTAAAATAAATCGCTACTTCTGTCAACAGCATTCAAAAAGGTGGGGATTTTTTCCCCTAACACAAACTTACCCTGCGAATGGAAGTTATTGCCACAAAATATCGATGGCATTAAAAGCCGAGGGGAAAAAGTACTTGTTAACTGCAAATAAGGATGGATACAGTATACTGGATTTTTATATATTTTTTAGCAATTTAAAGGGTAGTAATATAGCTGTCCTTCAGAGAATGAAATGGTGATTAATGAATGGAATTAATTAAGTAGTGGAGTTAAGTTTGCTAAGTGGTGATTGGTAGAAAATTTCTTATTAAGCTGTTACATTACTGTGGGATTTGATGCACTTTCTCCCAAAGTTTTCTATGTGACCTACTAGAAATAAGGTGGCAAACTAAAAGAACAGTTGGTGGGATCCTCTAAAGTCATTCTTTTGTTTCTGTAATGCAGTTGCAGTAGGCATGGATTGACTTAATGGTGGTCTCTTTCTTCCGAAGAGACTGTAAGGGTTGCCTTGATATAGTTTGTAGCTGTCAATGTGCATCATCTTCAAAAATCCCACTAGTTATGTATGGACTTAGGTTTTAGTTTTAGTTTAGATGCCCAAAGTTAGAAATGTGGTTCACATATTTGGTGGCATTTTGATGCTGGCTGCCTTGCAAATCTGTTTAGTTTTTACATAGTGCTTAGAGCATGTAAGAGTGCAGCTGCTGGGGTTGAGTGCTATGGTAGGTGTTGTGGGGAAGTATAAAAGTAAATGGGGAAAAAATCAGACATGAGCTGGAAGTACAGAATGATCGTTTGTGTGATGGTGGTTAACTCTTTTGCTGTTCCTCAGGGGCTGGGAACAATTGGAAGTCACCTGCACACCATACTTGAGGGAGACTCCCAATTCCCTCTGGAACTTTGAAGATCATATTAACCCTAAGTGTAAGTAATTTTTTTCCTTTTCATTTGAGAGTGTGTCTTGGCTTGTTGTTAAAGAAAGAGATGAGCTATCAGATGGCAAGAACTGGCATTCACTGTTGGAATTCGTGTTTCTTTCCCGAATCAGGCATGATCTTGCTGAACATGGGCCATTTGTTCAGAGGTGCATAGTTTTTTTCCACTTGGCTGTTTGTACTGTAAGCTGGTGATAATACTTTAAATGGAGTGGAAGTGTAAAGACTTCTTAAAGGATTTTGAGGTCTTCATGAGTAACAAAAGTGTGATGTTTTATTGGCACTGCAGTAGAGGCTGTTACATAACATTAACATTATTCACATAATTGATTGGGAATTATTGTGATCAATATGAAAATGTCATACATACTTTGATTTTTTTTTTTTTTCTTGAAAGCTGAGATCCACCTTGTTCTGTCCTTCCCTCTCTTACTGGAGGCATGCTAAATAATGACTTTGCAGTACCATCAAGAAATGAATAGAAGTGTGACAGAGAACCAAGTTTGCCAGTAACGACAGATGGGCCTTGCAGCCTCATCCAGGAGTTAAATATGTGTCACAGCCTCATTTGGCCTGAATAATTTGATACAATTTTCATCCCATGAATTGCAGATGGCTTGGGCTGAGTTATTAAAAAACTAATGTTCTTCAGCCTTTCAGAGTGACTGTATGCAAACCAAAGGAGGAAAATCCTGGGCTGTTGACTTGGTAGAATTTTCTCTTTTGAATGCATTTTACATTCCCATACTCATGGCTCATTTACAGGTAAACAGCATCTTATGAACAATATGTCTCTTAATTTCAGCTAGAAATACAAATCTGTTCATCTCATGGACTTTTATCTATTTCTCTTGCTCCTGAAAGTAGAGGAAATCTAGGAGTTACATCAGTTGTGAAATTCACTGGGGGATACTTTTAACTGCAAGCCTCTGTGTTTAGAATATGAATGAATTGCGCAGGGAATTAAAAAAGGTGCTAGAAGCAGATTTGTCACAGGAGGAGAGAGTTCAGTTTATCATGAAAGAGCCAAATAAAAGTAAACCATACAGACTTCTAATCTATTTTTATCTCTTTTTCTGAAGTGCCCAATATCAGCCTGGATGTTTTGAAGCCCTCTTTTGCAGAAATTCTGCTAGAATCCCATATGGTTATGATCCAGGTAGGGTATCATTAATTATAGATTATTATTTTTCTCCTTCTTTATCTTTCATCAGAAAGAAATAGCATTTTCTGAGCTATCTGGGTGACAGCTGCAAGCTAGGGCAGAATTTACATGCCCCAGCAACCTACATGTATTTATGCTTAGAAAAAGGGTGGTCTTTCAGCTAAATCTTCCAAAAGTTTGGAAGCCTTGGGCTTGGTGCCTGGCTGTGCTGTTGGTATGATCTAGCTGTTGCCTATTTATGTAATCCCTCCACTGCTGAAATTCAGTTCTGTAAAGGAGAGTTGGAAGTTTCCTTTACACTACTGGAAGGTTTTAAAGTTAAATTAACATTTGTGAGGCAGGAGGATAGTCCTGTGTTCAGTTAGAAAAATGAGCTAAACAGACAGGAGAACAATAAGCGTTTGGGTTGAAAACTGAAAATTTCTTTTTGTTTTTTTAAGTTCATCAAGGTGCTTTCTTTTCTGCTTTCCTCTTCCCTGTTTATCCCTGAATATTAAAAAAAAAAAAAAGCTGGATTTAATATTTTCGAGGTGGACTGCTCTTGCACTCTTACTCTGTGATTGTTCTTTGTGCCCTTGGCCACAGCCCTTCTGCTTCCAGCTCTGTATCCTTTATCGGAAAAATGAGAAGTTACTATTTTGAGAAAAGAGTTTAAGGTTTTATTTACTACTGTTTGTAAAGCTCTTTCCAGATTCCTAAGAGAAAGAAGGTAGTCAAGCAAATTATTATTAATGCTTAGCATTTCCATGGCAACCAGTGATAATGCTGTCTCAGGTAAGGAAGCACCTGCATGAGTTTCCATGGAGATAATCTTTCTGAGGCCTTTTTTTCAGAGTGGAGGGAAACCTATTGAAGTAGTCTTTTAATGAACAAATGTCTTGCTTATACAACATGTGTCCTCAGTGAGAGAAAAGCTGAAGAAGATAAATGAGAGAATGCTTCCTCTAATGGTACCCAAAGAACATTTTCACTTGCACAGTAATATTAAAACATTCATTGTCCTCATTGTGGCCATCTCTGGAAGATGATGTGTCTATGTAGTCAGAAAACAGCCTTTACTCAGGAAGAGTATTCATGTATGTTTGTGTACCCAGACATTTCTGGGCAGGCTTTGCAGCATAACTGCCTACTCATTTGAATTTTATCTTGACTTACCTGTAGGGAAATACTGCGCTCAAACCAAAGGACAATGAAGTTACATCCAGACCTTGGCACTGGCCCATCAACTACCAGGTATATTGATCAGTCCACCTTTCTTTATGTGTTTTCGCTGTGCTGCTTGAAGCACAGCACCTCTTAATTTTGTTGAAGATGTCAGCTTTGTTTTGTAGCATCTGAGCTGCATAGGTGGAAATTTGAATTTGTCTCACCTTTGACACTGTGTGAAATACAAACTGGACTGATTGAAAACCCGTTTTATTCCCTTCTGATCTGTTTCCTCAGGGCCTGCGTTTTTCTGGTGTAAATGAGACAGATTATCGGGTTTATTTGCTGGGAAACCCGGTAAGTTGGAGTGGGAGGTTCCAAGCCGATTTCTTCATCAAATTTTAGCTTAGTCTTGCTTCTGCCAGTGACAACGATTCACTTCCTCCTCCTTCTTTTGGACTGTCTGTCTTGTACTCATATGCTTCTGTGTAGCTTTTAATTTCCTCTCACATGCACATGTCCGGCCTAAAGTCTCAAGTCTTTTTTCCCTATGTAGGTGATTTGGTGGCTAAACCTTGTCACCATTGGACTGTATCTTCTGGTAACAGTTTCCACTGCAGTGGCCCTGAAGAGGGGTGTCCAGCTGACGTCTGAACTCAAAGGTGAGGTCAGTCTTCTTACCCTGCCTACACTATAGAATCTTTATTATAACATCCTTGTTTCCTAATATGGAAAAACTCATCTTGATATTAAAAATCTTTTTTCTTTCTATTTATTTATACTGTATTAAAACCCTGGGGGTTGAATGAAATACACTCCAGGCAGCTGTATGTACAAAACACTAAGCTATATAGTGCTTTGAAAGTGTAGCACTGAATGGTGTGACTTTGAACAAAGGATTTTATACAGGAAATAATCACTCTGAACAAATCTCACTTTTTGCATGGCAGACTGTTCCTGACAAGTTTACAAATTTCCTAAACCTGTAAGACTTTATGAGAAATCCTGAAGTTAGCAGAGACCCTGAAACACCTACTTAGACAAAGAGAAAAGCTCTGGAAGAGATGCATAGGCAGCTTATGTGATCAGTGGCTTCTCAAAAGTCTTACCACTCCTTTGCTGGAGATTTCAGAGCAGTAATGGGTATAAACTGGCATCTTAAAGTGATCCAGAGATAAAAGTCCCAATAGGCTTTTGCTGCCTAATTTGCTTGCAGGAGACAAGGGCTTGGATTAGTCAGTAGCTCACATACCAGCTCTGCTTTGCAGGTGATCACCCATCCTAGCATGGAAGTTGCTTATGAACTGCTGAAGAGCCAAGATGCTGGCCACAATTGCTGTCAGTTACATTGATTACTGCAGCTCAGAAGTGACGAGATGTGTATCTGTTAGAAAGACTATATTTGATCTGGACATATCAGTAGGAAAAGGTCAGGGAAACTTTCCTGATGCGGGGATCTACTGGTCCCATGGGTTTTAGCCTGTCTGCTTTGCAGGCTTCCAAGGTGTTTTTTCTAGTAGAGATATTTACCGCACATATGTTACTGGTAATGGGCTTCCTTTTCATAAATGCTTTTTACAGGCACCTTAAAAGTGTGTGGGTTAACAGGTGTGTGCCAATGATGAGAAGCCAGAGCTTGGGTTATTAGCAATATCCACAAGGAAAAGAGCTTCATATCTCAAATAGCTTAATAGTGAATGGGACAGATCTTCAAAAAAATACTGTAAAGAGCTACCTATATTGGCTGTAAGGGAGACAGACCAATTGGATCCATGCCCTGCTCTCAAGCTCTGGATGTGCTCTGTACTACTCTGCTGTGCATGGTGTTTTGAAATGAGAAACATTTCCTGATATTTATGCAAAGCAAATGACAAATGCAAGAGATGAATTTATTATTATAGTGATTCTTACTGTGTCCAATGCCAACCTCATAGAGTTTTTCACAAACCCTAGTAAGTCATACTTTGACCATTCCAGTTTAGATCAGTGGCTGCTTCATTCACTTTTTTGTAGGAATTCTAAACTGTGAAACTATACTATTATACAACAAGGTATTGGCTAAGCTGCACGCAGACACCAGAGCTCTCAGTTCCTTCCCCAGGCTCTGAAAGTGAGGCAACATTTCTTTCCAGGAAAGGCTGGCAAAGTGATCGTCTAGATGGCTTGTATCTCATTGCAGAAAGAATAAAAGCCATTAGAAACTGGCATGACCTGATTAGTCTGATGTATGTCCTGAGAAACTGCAAGTTTGGTCTTAACATAGAGTTTACTTAATGTGATAAGGTTTGCAAATAGGAACTGTAGCTGAGATTTTCTCGGCTGAATTCTGTTTGTGTTCCAGAACTGTCCAGAGTTGTGCTACGTGGTGGAGGGCAGATCATGCTGGGCTGGCTCCTTCATTACCTCCCTTTTTTTATGATGGGACGAGTTCTCTACTTTCACCACTACTTCCCTGCTATGCTTTTTTCCAGCATGTTGACAGGTAAATACTAAAGTGTGGGAGAAGACAAGGCAGAAAAACAGGTGAAATCCTGTTAAATGGAACGTTTTCATACTATATATATAGGTTTTCTGCTTGCTTATGCAAAGTTCTTGAAAACACTGACTAATTCAAAATGTTTTTCACAAAGCAGCTTGCAGTGCCAAATTATCTTGGTTTTTTGTTACTACTCTGGAGAGGCAGTCATATCTAGTGCTTAGGGCATCTAAATTTGGAGATGTGATTCCTATTCTCTCCTGTTTCCCTGTCCTTATATATGTTTTTATACAAGTTGTTTCCCTTTGTTTGCTGCCCTCAGTTTTCTGTCGTATCTGTTTATAATTCAGTCTTGGTAGATTTTCCTGTACATTGTTTTGTACCAATTTAGTTAGCACCTGGGGCACAAATCTCTTTTGCATTTATTCAAATGGAAAGGTAGGATAAAGGAACTTTCTCCTGATACAAAACAAGCCCTATAGTTCTGCAGGTTACCAAGGTGAATTAATTTAAAAATTGACAAGGTCTTCTGGTGTTAACAGAGCTTTGTCAGCCCAGTCTATGACTGAATGTACCAGCTCTGTTCTTTGGCCTCTGTATTGCTTCTGACTTCTACCTCTTTCTTCTCCTAGGAATCACCTGGGACACACTACTGAAGTTCTTTGCTGGGTTCTGGTCACCCAGCACTACAGCTAGAAAAGTATATGGAGCAGGATTCCTGGCACTGGTTCTGCTCATCATTTACAGGTGAGTGCTGAAAGCTGAACTTCTGAATGTGTGACAGTCTCTGTCTTGATGGAAGCCTTACTGCCTATTATTTAACCTTAGCCTTTGTCTCTTTCTTCTCTGCTGAACTTGTCAGACATTATCAAACCCAATCCTAAACCCTCAAATTTAATAAAATTCAGTATCTGTGTCCCAGTGAAGTATTATAGAACATCTTTCCATTGCAGGGAATCTCTTTTATCCCAGCACTCAATGTGAACACTATTCTCCTCCAAACCCACAGTTCAGTGTTTTTTGATTCTAGTCCTAATGCTGGATGGTGCCAGATCCCACAAACACAGACATATTCTTCATAGCTGTATGTTTTCGCTGCAGGCTTTTCTCCAGAGCTGTTGCTTTCTAAGAGAAAATACCACCTGTGATAACTGTACTTTGTGTATATTGTGTTCAGCAGAGGTTTGGAGGTCCCCAGTGGAGCTTAGAGCAGCCCAAAACCAAAGGTCCTGGAGGGCATCTATATGAACTAATTGCTGCAATGTTCTTGAGACAGAAACTCTGTGGTCCCTGATGGGCATTTGGTTTCTTTCCACAGCTTCTACCTCTTCCATCCTCTGTCCTATGGGATTGTAGGACCCATGGCCTCTGACCCTAGCAGCCCCATGGCAGGGCTCCGGTGGATGGACTCCTGGGAGTTCTAGAGCCAGTAAAGGGAACCTGGGAACAGTGGATGGGAAGCATGAGATCTGCTGCATGTCAGGCTGTTTCTGGTGCTTTGGAGACATGTGACAGTAAAATTCTCTCTCTGGAGAACCCTGTTGCTTTGGCATTTGTTTGCACTGCCTGCATTGGAAGATGCAGAGGATGACTGTGAGAAGGTCCTCCTAAAAAGACTCATGTCCTGAAACCTTTGGTTATGTTCCTGGACAACTGGCTGCTTAAATCTCAAATATTTTGAGCAATATCTATCAGTCAAACAGCAGTGGCATTCCAGCAGTCAGACCCGTACAAGCTGCAGGCTGTGTGTAGTTGCATGATTGTGTGTGTGTGTCTTCCTGTAATCTATTACAGTGAGACAGCATCTGGGACATTAGGACTTTTATGATTAAGAACGTTTTTTTTTATGGTGAGATTTCTGAAAGCTTCCTGTAAGTGTGTGGGGACCCGCATTCTCCCCTGCCCTGCTGTCTGTGGGTTTTGTTCTGACCCTGAATTTTTAGAATTTGACTAAAAAGGGGTCTGCTTGAAATCCCCTAAGATACTGTGCCTTGCCTGTCTCCCAGACCCTCTGCAGACAGAGGAGGTGGAGATAGTTTATCCTTCTATATGGCCTTGCTTTTTGGTTACCTTTAATCATTTCCTAATAACCACCTAACAGGCCTGTGCTCAAAGCCAGACTGTTCCAGCTCAGCACTTTGTAGCTTCTTTGAAATTCTGTCTGAAACTGCCAAGGAAATTACAGTGGAAATAGCAGGTGATTTATTTTCTGCCCCAGCGTGCTGTGAAGATCAGACTCCTCTGGTTTTTGTAGAGTCTGAAATGACAGCTTGAAATTTTACAGACAGCCGTCGTTCATCTTTTGATCCCAGCTATTCCAGTGCCAGTACCTGTGCTTTTAGGGGAAAGGCTTCACCTTAATAAATGTGGCATCTGCATACCTGACTGTGAGTGCCACAGTATCTGCTCACTGTATTCCAATATTGAGCATGTTCCCTCTCATAGATGGCTGAACATTAAATTACTCTATTGGAGGAAATGCAAGGCCAGGCAAAATTTCTTCATCTGTTAAGAGTCAAAAGCCACCGGATATTGAATCCACCCCTTCCAAGAAAGCAGAATTCTGTTTATCAGGTGCCTTTCTCCTGTGTTAGGTCCATTTTTGTAAATGTTCCTTTTATTACACCTGCTGTTCTTTACCCCATTTTAGTTTCTTGTCAGTTCAAGGTTGCTACCTTGTCACATCCAACATGAATGACACTTAAGACTCCAGCTGTGTTCCTGTCTCAAGTAATATTTGCAAAACTCTTTTGTGTATGTTTCAATGAACTGAAGCCTTTCATTTCCTGCTCTGCTTCTCAGCCTTCCATCAAAATTACAGGTTCAGAGAGAGCAGCAGGTGAGCGTGTCTGTCTTTAAGCATGGTTTGTGCATTCACTTCTCTTACCAAATCTTGAATTCTAATGTATTTCTTGCAACACAGAAGGGCAGCATTAGCATAGTTGTTCTGTGTGGGGGACTGAGCCTCTAGTCAGACTTGATTTCATTCCTTTTTAATAGAGATCCATAGCATTTTTCAGAAGGCAGCTGCTTGCTATTGTAAGGCTCTGGCTTGGTATGTCACATCTCTGTCCAGAAGTTGACTCCTATAGACAATAACTCAGATGGTATAGACCAGTGCCTCTGATTCTGAAGGTTTTATGTTAGTCATCTGCTGGTAATACATGGTGGGAAGTCATTGCACTAATTAGCTACTGAGTTTGATGATTCTTTTCCGCTTGCTATTGCAGGAAGTGCTCCCACTGCATGAGCCAAGGGTTCACAGAGGTGATGTATATGCAAGAAGGATGAGGGAGAAGGCTGCAAACTTCTACACATTCTGCTTGATCTGACGGCAGCTGTGAATTGTTACCTGTTGGCAATGTGGCTGGCAGACAGTACAGTGCTGTCATTGTAGCAATGTGATTTGGCATCTTCTACTGTTGGTGAGATTATTGGCTTAATACCTTGCTATCCTGAATATGAGCTTTCGCTAGGGTAGTCCCATTGCCGTGGGGAGGATTTGCCAGAAAAGCTGATAAAAGCCATGATTTAAGGTGCAGGATTTTTTCCAGCACATACAATCACACGCTTGCCCTTATCATTAACAGCAAAAAATCCCTAAGAAACTTGTGTTTTGGAATGACAGTTTCTACTATTCATCAAATTAAATTTGTGGGAAAGCAAAAATTGACTCGGTAACCTTGGTTACTTGGGTTATTATGAAGGGGTCAGCATTATAGGAGCTGCCTGAGGAAGATGAGCCAGTGTGTTCCTTTGGCCAGGGTCCCTCTGTCCTTTATTACTAATAATCTTTTGTGTGGGGATTGGCAGCTGAAGGTGGCAGGTGTCATGGTCCCATCCCACCTTCCTGTGCACAAGCCCAGCTTCCAGGTTTACTTCTCTTTAGGACTGACATTTCAAAATTCTTCTGAGAGCACTTGATGGGTGTTGAGACTTATCTGTTTCTTAGGCCTTGTGTGCTGGTAAGGAGACAAAGGCATACAGTGAAGAAAAATGTAGCTATTCCACAAGAGGGAGCAGCTTCTAGCTCAATCTTTTATTTCTGATGGGTTTGGGTTTTTGTGGTTTTGTTTGTTTGTTTGGCTTTTTTGGGGTTTTTTTTGTGTGTGTGTTTTTTTTGTTGTTGGGTTTTTTTGGTTTTGTTTTGTTTTTGATTAATTTGATCTGGAGTTAAAAGTACTCAAAGGTCTACATTTGAAGACTAGAGGGCAGACATTTCCTCTGCACCCTCTGGACTCCAAGGGCTGTGTTTTCAAAACGTGTAAATTGCTGTTGCTCTGTTTTCTGTCAGGAGAAAAATACTGAAAAATTACTTTAGTTAGAATTTGACCCTCAGTCTTTGATTCTCAGACCCTGTCAGGCCATAGCTGGAACATCATAGTAACCAGTATTTTGTGAGGTCAACAAAGTACAGTAATTGGGATTCCATTACTGACTCTAATTAAACTATTTGAGTGGTGCAGATGTGAGGCAATGAGTGCAGGGCACTCTGCTTTCTGAGCGGAATTTGGGCTGCTTTCGTTCAGTTTTTCCATTTGTGCTTGTGGAATGACTTAAGATTAATTCTGAGAACTGCTTATTAGTCCTTTTTCCCAACCCATGTGGAAAATAGCTACCGGTTCTTTCTGAGGCCAGAAGATGCTGTTCTCTGGAGCAGCTGCTCTCTTTGAACTTTGCTCAACAGAGCTCCTTTTATCACTGTCAAAGTGTTTCATCAGATTGTATCTGTGGATACAAATCACAAAAAGCTGCAGGCTGCTACGCTCCCTGTTTCATATTCTTTTTTATGTGTAAACTCAATTTTCACCTTTTGGTCTTTGGAGGGTAGATAGAAGGCCTTTGGCCTCATCTAGTTTCATCCTAGCTTCATCAGTCCATCTTAAAAGGCTCTTGTTAACAGTCACTTCAGGACACAGGTGCACACACACCTATTCCAGCAGCAGGGACTGGACTATTTCCAGGAGCTGGGCTACTTGTGCTATGAGACAGTTGTGACTGTGAGGAAGATTTGAATAGCAATTCCTGTGCTGAAGTTGCCCTTGCTTGAGGTGTAGGACTTCATGTCATGCACTGCTTACCAGTGTTGTTCACAAGCCTGTGGGTGGGAGAGATGCCACCACTCTCTTGTCTGCAGTTGTCTTTTTCCATGTTGATTGGGAGGGCTTATTGATACATAAAGGGCACTTACAGGACCTGCCTTTTATTTCTCCCTCCTTCCTTCTCCTTTAAGTATACCCAAACTACAGGAAATGTCTTTGCTTCTCCTCCAGTTTTCAGGGTGTGCATCCATTTCTTACAGGTGCTTGAACAAGGGGTAGGACAGGACACCTCATAGTGACCTGAGTGGATGAATAGCTGTCACATGCGCTGAGAGTAAAACTAGAATCTTGTCATGGAAAGGTAAACAAATGTGTAATTTCATAGACCCCTCCTGTATCCCACTGAGAATCATTTTCAAAGGACTTGAGAGTGAGCCAGCTGCCAGTGTGGAAACACAAGCATTTACCTGAAATTCTCTATTGCCATGTTTAGTGGCTTCCCTTCCAGAGGCCATACCTGCACGATTTACCCTCTGGGTTGGCACTGTGCACCCAAGTACCATGATAGCACTGTTTCTTCCTCTCAGGATACTGCTGGCAATGTGAAAATCTTCTTAGTGGTGCCCTGTGCCTCTGCCAGCTGGGCTAAGGTAAGTTCAGTTTTTTGCCCTTCACAGTGAGTTTCCCCACATATTGGCAAGTGTATGTCATGAAAGCAAAAAAGTGTGGACTATTATAATATCATCAGGCTCTTTCCTGCTCAAAAGGAAGGCTGAGGATAAGAACACCATGTCCATAGCACACTTGCTGTCTTCAGAGGGCTATGAGCTACAAGCTGTCAGGACTGAAAATTGTCTCTGTCTTCTTTAAAGTACCAAGACTTTGGTTGCATGGTTGGTTGTGAGTTGCTTTACTTGAATGTCAAGGGCTATGATTATCACAAATACTGTCTGAGGTAGGGGACATACTAGCACATAAAACACTCCTGCTGAATTTGTAATTGGTCCTAAAACTTTGCCAAGTGAGTTCATTGTGTTTTACAAGAGGCACTGTTTAGAGGCATCCTTGGAGAACTGGCCCCTGTCTAAGCAAGAGTTTGGAGTAGCAGTGAGAGGGTCTTTTGTAATTCTGTCCTACATTCTGAACTTTACTAATGCTCTGTGCGTATGTGTGTGCGTGTGCATCTGTCCATGAACTGAATGTATTCTAACTAAGGTGCAGTTACTGCATCATAACAGCGTGGATGGGAGAATGTTCCCTTGAGCTATAAGTGTATTTTATACAGGCAATACAGAAAATGAGGTAGAATTTGTAATTTAATTTTGTAATAAATACCTCTTCTTTCAAACATTCTCTTTGTGTCTGTATCTTGGGGTGGTTTTTTCCCCCTTTTCTCTTTCCCTCACATATAGGTTTGAAGTAACAACATGAACTTTAAACAGACCCATTAGAGAGTTTGGTCTTGGACAGTGATGATCTACATCAGCTTTTAGCACACAAATATTGCTGGACTTCAATTCTAGGAGGTCAGGTTTTACTACAGTTGAAGTGGTACACTGATAAGCACAGCAGGAAATGAAACTGGTACATTTGGGTGAGAATAAAGCACTGTATTGAAGAAGGTTTATTTTTCCATGTTAAAGATGGGTTAAATAGCAATTAGGTATAATGTGCTGGATTTAATGGGTGTATTCATCAAGCTTCTGGTAGGTTACCTATGAACACTTCATTTGACAGATCAAGCACTCTATTCAGGAACCCAGCATTTTTCTGTAAGTCATTCTTATGTTGAGTGTGTAGTGTCCATAACATCAGACTGCTGCACAATATTGTATAGATGAAGCCCTTGCTGTGAACTGAATGCAAGAGTATTTAATAAAGCCAAATACTGTAAATCAGAACCTGCTCTATGCCAGCTGTAGTGACAGAGCAGCATGTACCTTTGAGTACAATGTAAAAAGGGATTGCCATCCTTGGGCTGAAACTAGATGGGGAAAACAAAAATACAGCCCTTCTTATCTGGGGCTACGCATTGATGTCCAGATCAGCGGTGGAGGAGAGCCAGCCAATCTGTTTAAACATATTCCAAAGGCTGCTAAAGTAAAGCCAGGACAGCTAGAAATTGGACTATGGCCTGCGCTAGATGATACAATAGGCTAATAGATAGTTACTGAAAAGCCTATTAACATCTTGTATTGCTTCAGAAAGTGCAAGTCAGTCTTTGGATATTGTCTGCTCAGGGCTGTCTTTCTGGAAGGAAGGAGTGCTGGTGCAGGAGCTGTGCTATAGTATAGGGAGACAACCATAAATAAAATGAAGTATTGTTCAGAAAATGGTGATAGTATCTGAAGTAAAACTTTTCAGTGCCCTCTAGAAGAATGGCTTCTTTCTGCAGGTAAGTGATCTCATGTGGGTGGACAGTGGTGACTGATTCCATTTGCATTTGTTTTGAACCTGCCAGGTTTCTAGGCTTCTGAATTCCAGCCATCATCCTGCTACATGTTCCCCAACAAGAATGAGGCTTTTTTGTAACCTGGTATTTTAATACAGATTTTGTGCTCTGTCTTCAAGCTGCTACTTAATCTTTTTTCTACTGACCTAATAGAAACTTTCTATGCAAGTTGCTTCCTCTAGCCCCCAATCTCCTGTGCCTCTTTTCTTATTCTGTTCAGCTTACCCATATGGTTTCCCAAATTGCACACTGTCCTCCAACATTAGTCTCCCTAATTCCATATGCCTAAATAAATCTTCATTGCTCCAACTGCTGCTTCCTGGTTTAGATCCAGGGATTGTGGTTGCCATATACTTTGGAGTTGTTTTCTAATACACCATCTCTAACTGCAGCTGTGGCCCATGTGATACATGCTCTGGAAATAGAAAGTTTGTGTTTTATCTGAATAGGCATAGTCTACCAAGTGTTGATTGCTGTAAATTGTTTTTCCCTATTTACCATTCTTGCAGTCATTGTCTTATCTCTAGATTTCATCCAAAGTTAGTCATCCTGCTGTCTCACAGCTGACATCCTCTCAGCTGACAAAAGGTAACTTTCAGGCTTCATTCATCTGACCTTTTTCTTCACCATGTATTTTCTGAACTACCTGGATTTCTCCACTGACCAGAAGGGAGTGTAAGTTACTTGCCCATATGAAGGCATCAGTGTTGAGTCAGCTGAGTCCAACTCTGGCAGTGTGTTGATCCCTTGGTATGCTTTAGGAACAATAACTATTTGGTTACAAGGTGGAGAACTAAACTAGCTGAGAAGTGGGGAGGATTGTTTCAGATGAAAATATGAATATGCGTGAGATGGCACATTTTTATTGAAGATTTATGGACTGAGAACAACCAAGTAAACAAAGGCAGTGCAGCTGAGGAAAGCGAATTTAAACAATTTGATAACTTCCAGGCAGAGTACATTGGAAGCAAGTCTGAAGAGTGATATTTAAATAAAGGTCACCAAGAGCACAAGTACCAACTGTCCCAGTGCAAAGCAGGGCCAGGAAAAGCCAAAGAAGCTGAACATGAGAAGCTGGGCAGCAAGTTAGTGATTTACTTTAAATACAAGAGAAAAGCATCCAGAAAGTGAGAACTCAAATTACTAAAGGCTACTGTAAGAGAGTCATGCATAGAGGGAAAGCAAAAAGGCTGCTTTACAAAATTAAGACATAATGAGGAATTTCAAAGTTAATGAAAAACTGTCAGTACACAGGTAGTAGGAGATGGATCAAGAATTAGACCGCTACTTGACAGAGATGGAAAAGCATGAACTGATGGATCTCTGAAAAGCTGAACTCTGAAAAGTTGTACACCCTTCTTCAAATGCTTTTGTAATAAACTCCCTGCTGCGTTCTTCATTGTTTTCTCTGTGCTGTTTTTTTTCAGGCTGGTTAGTTTCTTCCTTACTAAATCATCCTAGTTGGCCCTTTTGAGTACTGCCACATTTTATACTCTCTAAGACTGCTGAAATATCTTTGTTTCAAGCATTATTAAAAACCCCCAAACAGTAAGTATGTTGGAGGTACCCTCAAGCAGCTCTTGTAGGACTCATGGGTGTCCTGTGCTTGATGATTTTAAGTCTTTCTTGCTAACAGTTGCTGTTTAACATCATATGTAGTTACTAATGGATTGGAAAGTGCATTATAATGTGGCATAAGTACATAATTTCAAAGCTTTGGCATTTTTGACTCTGGAGCTTGCAAGTGCAAAATTTCTTGCTGATCTGGAGAATTATTTTTGACAGAGCCCCAAAGCTGCAATGGCTCAGATAGGTGAGGAGAAGACCTCAAGCAGGAAAGGATCCCACATACAGAAGCAGTAACACATGGGGTCTGATTTAAGAGCAGAGGGCTGTGTGCGAGGCTGAAAGGTTGTGATGCTAGCATCGTCCTGCCATGAAGGGATGGGTGCAATTAAATGCAAAATCTTTGTTTTAATAAATCATGTCAAAGATCTTATTCTCAGAGACAATCGCTGTAGGTCAAAATATTGTAGGTGATGCCCTGGTCAATAGTGTCAATTCAAATAGCAAGAAGGAGGAAAAGACCAGACAGGTGAGATCAGAGAGGAGACAATCAATGATCACTTCAGAGATGAACACCAGCAGAGCTTCTGAAACAAGATAAATCCACACTGGAAACTACGGAGGAGGCTCCAGAGGGAGTAAAGCATCTAAATATTCCAGCATCTGAAGAATGATCCGGTCCAGAAGTATGAGGACAATTGGAGCAAGATCCAAGCCCATGTGCACCATGCCTAGGTAGGACAAAAGCCAGATAACTCTGGTAACACAGTGCTTGCCAAGTTGCCAGGCTTATTAGGTAGAGCACTGTGTTCAGCTAATGAGACTGGAGAGCTTTGGGACCACAGCTGCTCATATCCCACCAGCTTGGAGTGTGCACACATCTATAGTTGTGTCTTACGATCAAATTCAGCTTGTGTGTCAAGACTGACATGATAGATAGACTTTTTAAACTCACCTTGGTAGAGCGACTTACGAAAGGCAGAGATTTCTTCTTGAAAGATCAGCCTGATGGGAGTAGCAACTGGTGGATCATCACTGTGCTAGAGATCACAAGGTAACAACTGAGGTAAGGTCTGAGCATCTGCAAATGCCAGACCTGGTCCAACAGCCTCATAAGTCAACAATACTCAGGCTAGCAGCTATCTGAGTGCTCCCCTTTGGCTTCTCTCCCCACTTACTTCATGACCTGTCAGCCTTGGAGTGTTTGCACCTGCCTGTATGAACTTGCCCCAGCCGGCCCTGGGAGATTCAAGAGGAACTTAGGAAATGTCAAATAGCAATTTAGAGTCAAAAGCTGTGTCTTCACTGTTCCTTCTACCTCTGCCTATCCCTCTCCTCTTAGCCCAAATCCTCAAGGTCAGTAACGCTGTGCTGCTCTCACCACAGGCATGGTGGCTGCCAGTGAGCTCTGCAATTGTTGCCTTCATCATTTTATGAGCAAGATTATTCCCTCGTGCATCTCTTTTGCTTCTTGTTAAGTAACTATGTTTTGCGATTTGCTTTGCTACTGAGCTGTGCTGCATGCACCATGGCCTGAGGTGGTAGCTTGGGAAGACAGCTGGGAACAACTTTTGCTCCCACCTGAGGATGGGGATGGGTGTCTAGGGAAAAGAGCCATTGTGGTCTGTGGTTTTGAGATGGTGACAAGAGGAAAGAAAGGGGATTAGCCAAGCCCAGGAGTCTGTACCCGAGGTGAGCAGGGAGCCTGCAGCAGCTAGATCAGAGTGGCATTATTCATGAGGACTCACAGACACAGAATTGGAAATGAGGAGTCCACAGGGGATTTGGGTTTGTTGGTGCAGCAGCTGGGACAAATCTTGACAGGACCACAGCAGCACATGCAAAACAAAGTCTGAGCCAGGCTGGTGGGGTGTCCTTGGGGAGGAAGAGTCATTCCCCAAGCACCATGAACCCTGAACACAGGGTTGGGGGCTGGCTTTTGTGAGCTTATTCTCAATTCTGTCACACTGTTTTATGAGATTGGGTGAGTTTCTTTTCCTGTGGGTAAACTAAGGCACTGAACAAGTAAAGCTGACACTTGGCAAGGGGAGTTATGAGCGTTGGTAATGTAACTTGAAGGGGCTGTAGATTACAGTGATACCCGCTTCAAATTAAAAACATCGTAAATTTGTGTTCTTCCAGAGCACAGAAGAGCATTATCATCTTCTTTGCAGGTCAGTGAGTTTCTCCAGAAATCTGCCTCCCCTTTCTCCACGTGGCCTACAGATGATTTTGGAGCATCCTCTGCTGTTGCCCTGGTGGTTCTTCACTCATGAGAGCTCCAGGGACAGTACTGTAGAAACCCAAAACATCTCATACAAAAGCTCAGCTGCCAGGCTACAGAGATAGAGCCAAGGGAGCTGGGAACCATCCCAGGAAATCCTCACGCCATGGAAACATTCGCAGTGCTCAATCTCTTGTTGCATCCTGGGGCTTCCTCACACTTGAAGGCACACAAAACACTCCAGCAAGGGAGGTTTGCTTATTTGTTTTTCCTTGTACTTTAAATCCTCTCTGGACTTCACTTGTGCTGTCAGCCCCTCAGTGCTGTGACAGCAGGAGAAACTCATCTGACAGGCAGGTAGCTGCAAGGGAGAAGCTGCTTTGCAGGCAGGGAAGAGCATCATGTCTCCTGAGCCCTAGCTCTCTTAAGTCATGTGAAAGGAATGGTGGCTTAGTTGTTTCTTACCACAGAGTTCTCCCTGTCTCCCACCTCAAGTCCCTCCTTACAGCTCCCTCTTCCTGTGCTGGAAGATCTATGCTGTCACAGGGAAAAAAGTGCTGGTTTTGTTAAGGGAGAGGGCATGTACCAGCGCTAGAATGCAGCAAAGGAGTGGATTTACTGTTCAGAGGGGCAGGGAAGGTGGGGAAACTGCTTCTGATGTACCCATACCCTGCCCAGAAGGAGCTGTTTCTGGGGGTTGGGGAAGGAATTAAGTCTCTTTGGTTCTTAGACTGCTAAGTGTCATGCCAGCACAGGGTTTGGGTACCATCAGGAAGGCAGGGGTATGGCCTGCCTACTGCCCCTTTCATCAAGTGGGGCATCTATATGTTCCACAGAAGAGGGTGACACATCACACGCATCACCCTCATTGCTGCCATTATGTCTGTTCTGTTCTGACACTTGTGCCTTGTCTGCAAGTGTTCAACATGCAGCCACCATCTGCGGCACAGAGGGAAGGTGCAAAGGGGAAGACTTTGGACGAGAGCCACCATTTTTCCATGCTGTCATGGCTTCACTGTTATTTCTGAGATACCCTTGCCATTAGCTGAACCTGTATCTTGTTGTTGCCCAGGGATATGATAGCTGGTAAGGTGCCTGCACGGACCCAAGGAAAGGTATCATACATCCCAGCTAAGCTTTAGGAGCTGATCACTCTTATTTACAACTTGCTTTTGTGATGCATCTTTTGCTTCTCTATCAGCCAGCTTTGTATGCATTCAAAATGTTGCTAGGCAAACACGCAGCCTTGGTTGCTGTTCTGATTGAACATCTGTGCTTCAGCTCTGCTCCTTGGCATCCTGTGGTCTAGGGGAGACTCTCCACGCCCCTTCCCAGTGCCCTGCAGCACAGTGCTACCCTCCTGTCTGCTCCCCCTCCTTGTGGGCAGGGCCAGGCTGAACTGTCCTGACAGGCTCCGGTGAAGCTCCACATCTGTGTGGCTGTGACGACAATGTCAGAGCAGCTTGTGCAGATGCATGTAGAATGACACTTCATGCTCTTTGCTGTGTTTGCCACTCTGATCAGATTAACCCTCTATTTCCCACTGCTCCTTCCGGCTCCTGTGCAGTTTTCAGCACACTGATTTATCATCAGTTCCTAGCATGAATGTCTCCTTTGCAAACACACAGCTAAAATGCTGGGTTTAGTCAGAGCTTCTTGTGGACTAGAAGATGGTGGCCACAGCAGGAAGCACTGTGGGCTGGCAGATTGCCTGTTCTGGCCCCCCAGCCATGAAATGACCTGGCAGCTTGTGCCTGTTCTTTATTATCAAGTGTCTATTTATCCCCTGTTCTCTAAGAAGATAGGTGTGTAGGGATTATGCTTTTCAGGCTTTTCTTCTTAGTTGTCATGAAAGCTAAAATACTATATTTTTAACAGGAGCCATGATTTAACAGAAGCCATTTGCATCTCTCCAGGACCTAGGACCTTTGCCATTAATTAAGTCTTTTCTCACAATGACATTCAAAACACAGTATCCCTGGAACATAATTTGTTTTCTGGCTCTGTAGCCAGAGATCTGTATCTGTGGGACTCCTTAATCCCATCTGACAGTTCAATTCCTTTGTGAGTTTGGACTTTTCAAGAGCACAGCTTTGGGACAGGGTTTTCCAGCTAGCAATGTACACAGAGCTTTTCCTATACAGCATCTTGTCTGGTCTGCACTGAGAATGAGAGTTCTCCAAAGCCCAAGAAAACAGGTAATTAATTCTGGCACTTGCAGAGATATCGCCCGTGGCTTCCTGCTGTCACTGCAGTCAGCGCTGTCACTCCGGCTCTTCAGGAGAAGGGCCCCTGGGAGACAAGCTGGGGCTGGGGCTGAGGATGTAGTATTGTGCCTTTGAACTTGCCTCATCTCAGAGATTATTTTCAGTACTCCAAGGAGAAGAGCCTCCATTCTTCTTACACTGAGCCAATGTGCTGCTGGGTTGGGTCAGAGGCTGCTGTCTTCTCTCCTGATTACAAGAAAGAAATGTGATTTATAGAACCAGAACTTGTAAAAAGATCAGTGCAATCGTTACTTCAGAGCAGACTGTGATGGTTTCAGTAATATTTGTGCTTTTGTGTTGCTCACATCCTGCTGAAAACCTCAATGTGCATGGCTGCTCTGGCTTTCCTGGCTTCTGTTGTGCTGCTTAAGACCTTGCTTGCCCCTTCTCGCTTTTGTTGCCCATGCTGCCCAAATTCCATGGCCCAACTAAAAGCAGTGTTTCCTTTTGTATGAACAATAGAGAGAAGCTGGGTGTCCTGAAAATGTCTGACATGTCTTCTGATCTGTTGTTAACATCTTTGCTTGATTCATCTGGCTTAATTTGCCTTAAACATGTATCTTGCAGTGTCTAGACTGCATCTGTCTGTGGAGACAGTGGGTGGCTGTGGGGCGTTCTGAGGTGGAAGTGGCCAAGAGCGAGAGACTGCTGTGGTGCTGGAGCATCACCGAGGACCTCCACCACAAAGTTATACTTGGAGCTGGTCTGAACGGCGAGCGAAAACAGCCGGGTCCCAGTGGTCCCCTCGCTCACACTGCGCTGCCGTAGTGCTCCTCGTGTAAAATCAGGTTGATCGGAAAATGTCAACCACGAACGAGCTGAACTTTCTGCTCCTCAGCTGATAGCCCGGGCTGGTTGGGGATTGTAACTTTTGTTTTTCCTTCCTTTCCTTCCCCTTCCTTCCTTCCCCTGAGTAGGAAATGTAAAGTGAGCGCTTCCTTGCCGATGAGGCGGCCGGGGAAGCCGCTGGTGGAGGAGAGGGGCACCGGGGAGCTGCGGCGCCGGCGTCCCGCCCGGGGCAGGACAGGGGCGGCGGGCGGAGCGCGGGACCCCTAGGTGAGCGCGGCGGGGCCCGCCCGGGGCTGCGAGGGGCGGGTGGCTGCCGGTGCCGGCGGTGCCGGTGCCAGTGCCAGCGCCTCGCCTCGGGCAGCGAGGGGCAGGTCCCCCCGCCCCTGCCATGGAAAGCGGGATGCCGCTGTCTGGCAGGCAGCGAGCGCTGATCCGGGAGAGCTGGCAGCGGGTGAGCGGCAGCCCCGAGCACCACGGCCTCGTCCTCTTCACCAGGTGAGCGCAGGGAAGGGATGCGGCTACCGGCGCCCCGGCACTGGCCGTCTCCCGGACGCACCCGGGAGCAAGGGGGGTGAACGGGCTCCGCTTCTTGGAGAGGAGCGCTTCTCGGCGATGGCTGCCGGGCTGCCTTACCCGCCCGCTCCCCCTTCCGTGGTCCGTGGGGAGCAGCGCGGGGATGAAACCCCTCATCGCGAAGCCGCGACTGCTGTGGGGCAGCGGCGGGGGGAGGCCGTCCTGTTCCCACCCTCAGCGGAGAGAACTTTGTCCCAGGGAAATGGAGGGAGAGAGGCAGGGGGCAGGTTTTGTGCGTTTCTGCCCTCTGACAGTCCGCCTTGTCACTGTTACTTCTGCTGTCTGGAGAGCTACGTGTGCGCGCATCCCCGGGGAGCGTGTGGAAGGGACCCCCCACTGCCCTGACACTGCCCCAGGCACTGGCCTGCCCGCTGGGAGGGAGTCAGTCTCGGGGCAGAGGAAATGATGTGCCCGGGAACGGCTGAAACCCAACTCCTTTCCTCCCCTTAAGCAGATTAGTGTCTCGGTTATGGGAAGATGAAAAGGAAAAATCTATGAAAAGTCATTTAAAAAGAATGCTCAGGACCAGCTTCTGGAGGAGGACGTAGCAGGCGGAAGCCAAACCTGACAGAGCAGGACTGTGAGCAGCAACAGTGCTGCTTGGGAGTTTCAGTGGGAGGGAAAGGGGTGCGGTAGTTTAATGTGCAGGATGGGGAGAAGAAAGGCTGTCTTGCCTGAATTCCCTTTGAACCCCATAGACAGCATCAGCCTGTTACATCTGCTTGGGTGGCTGCTTCTAGACCCATATCTGCCTGGTATGCACTGGCAGGGAAGATGAGTGGGGAAAATTGGGAACTGGTGCTGATGTGGAAGAGTGGGCTGTTAGCTGAGTTTGTGCATGAACCCTCTTGCTCAAGTAGGAAAGCTGACTGATGGAGCTTGCAGGTCTTCTCAGATTTGGGATCTTTACAGCTCAAGGGGATCATGAAGTAGGAATGGGAATTGTTGAGACAACAAACAAGACTTTGGGGGTAAGGGTCAGGCTGGGAGGAGCTCCAATGAGCTGGGTCTGTTCCTCAAGTGCCATAAACACATATTTGAGAACGGGGATGGTGAGCTAGGGAAATAGAGACTTTTTTGGTTCTAAGTAACCTGAATCGCTCCAAACTACAACTTCAGAACTTCTGTGTCCTTTTCAGGTGGGGAGTGACCAGTAGGTGGGAAGGGAGGCAGAAGAGGGCTGCGGGTGTGCTTCTGGTGGGGCTGTTCCTGGTGTGAGTGCAACTCTTAACTAAAGCTGAAGAAGTGAAGCAATGGGGATTTTTCTCTTGCTGTTGCAGGTTGTTTGACTTGGACCCTGACCTGTTGCCCCTTTTCCAATACAACTGCAAGCAGTTTGCCAGCCCTCAGGAGTGCCTCTCTGCCCCTGAGTTCCTGGATCACATCAGGAAGGTGAGAGAGGAGCTGTGACATGGCTGGAGCCAGCCTCCTTGGAGGAGGAAGCCCTTAGGCAATGGCTTAGGACTGTAGTGTGTCTGACTGGGGAATGCATGGAAAGTCTCCTCCTGAGATGGTAACTACAGGGGCTTACTCATGTTAGCAGAATGTATAATTGCCAGGCCAAAGTTCCCTACCACAGTGGGAATGGGATGAGGATGTGGGTTGTGGTGAGTAAGAAGCACCATGCTGATTTCCTGACCTCATGTGAGAGTGGATTGCCTCTTGTGAATGTTGGAAACCCTCTTCTTCTACCATGGAAGTGCCCCAGTGAGCTCACGTCTGTCCAGACAAAGACTGAAGCCCTCTGCTTGGCCACATGCTGAGCAGGAGGAGGCACAGAGCTGGGCAGTAGGCACAGAGCTGGGCAGTAGGCCCAGCTCCCATGGACCCACTGGTGTGGAGCGGCTGTCAGTGTGGCTGCAGAGCCAGAAGGCCCACAGCATCTCTTGGATAGCCGCTGGGAAAGGAGCAAAGCTGGTGGTGCATGGAGGAGCTCATGCGTGGGCAGAATTACACCCAGTGCAGCAGAGATGCTCTGCTGAGCCCTGAAGAGCAGCCGCAGCCTTTGCTTTCAGAAGACTTTATAAGCTGTCTTTAAAGCTCCAACTTTAAACCAGTTTGGTCCCTCACTTGCCTGTCTATTCCTCATCAGAGTCTTTTTCAGGCTTACACACCTCTGATAGCTGCAAGCTTTTTGTTATTTTCCAGTCTTTGTATACAGGCAAAGTTAAGTCCGTTTTTACTTATGCTATTATTGTTTTGATCTGAAATAGCTCTTTGCTCTTGTTGGAGATAATTTCCCAGCTGAAATTATAGAGCGCAATTCTATCACTTCTTGGCTTTGCCAAGCCAGCCACGCCTGGATTTAATCTCTTTTTGTAATTCAGTGTGTCTGTTCCTTTCATCCCTCATTAACCCTTCTTTTTCCTGTTTCCATTTGACTCTTCATGCTTCTGGGAAATGACTGGTACATGCTTTACCAGACCAGGTCTTTTGGCTGAACTGTCAACCCCATCTCCTCAAAATACCTTGGCTGACCTTAGAGTTGAAGTTACCTTAGTCACAATTGCACCATCTTGGCAACATCTAGTTGGAAATTCTAGTCCTGGCAACTTCCGGGGCTCCCCTGAAGCTGTCCTGAGGTCCTAAGAGCTGTAATGACTCTGTCTGCATTCGTTTTTAGCCCATAACTGCTCTGCTGTAGGGCTGTTTACCCCCTCTGGGACAGGGAGGCCAGCAGTGCTGCTTGCGGTGACACCTTTGGCAGTGTCCTATGGCAGGACATGACGCGTGCTGCTGCCAGCATGTCTCAGTGATGTGACGCATGGATTGCAATAGAGCAAAGGAAAGCTCAGAGGGCATCTTCTGGTCTGGGAGGTAGTCATGCTGATAAGGGTGAAGTAGAGGGGTCAGACTCTGTTCCTCTGGGAGAGCAGCAGAAACTTGCTGTTAACGCTTTTACGCTGTTGATGTTTTGCCTCTTTGCTCCTGCAGGTGATGCTGGTGATCGACGCTGCTGTGAGCCACGTGGAGAACTTGTCTTGCCTGGAGGAGTATCTCTGCAATCTTGGCAAGAAGCATCAGGCAGTCGGTGTGAAGGTCGAGTCTTTCTCGGTGAGGCGTCCTCTCTTGTCCCACTATGGCTGTGTGCATGCAGCCCTGCCTGCAGCCCGCAGCTATCCCCATCCCTCTGCTCCCACTGCATGTATTCAGCTGGTTGAAGCAAAAGGTGGTGGCTCAGGGAAGTCCCCTAGCTGCTGACACCTGCAGTGTGATGTTGGGTCTATCAGGGAAACCCTTTAGCTATGCTCATTTTCTGCTCTCCCCAGTAAGCCCAGGGATAATGGACAAAGGGGAGCAAGGCATTCACCCTGCTTGAAGAGGACCATGGGGACTGCAGACTCAGTCTTTGCCCTGGGTCCTGGATCTCTACAACACACGCTCTGGACAAATCTCACTGCGCCTGGGAAAAGGAGCATCCAATCCCCTCTGTGTCTGTGCTGGGGTGGGGTGGGTTTCCTGCACCTCAGCCCCTGTTTTCTCCATGGCAGTAAGACAGGATCATCCTCCATGTTCCACCCTTGCTTACTCCTCTCCTGCCATCAAGCATGGACAGAAATGCTGGATAACCCAGCACAAAAGGGCAGGTTGAAGGAAAGGTTTCTACCTAGTCCATGGCTCCCTCCTGATACTGCTAGCTTTGGCCCACTTCAGAGGGAGCAGGGTTCCCTTTGCTTGAGGTGGTGACTCCCACCAGTCCTGCACTCAGAGTGCTGGTGCGCTTGAATGGGGTCGCTCACAGCTCCCTGTGGAGCAGCCTATGAGGTGGTGAGGCCGGCTCTGAGCATCCAGCCTGGGGTCTGACCCACTCCTGTGGCATGAGGGCATTGCTCAGCTCTGCTGATTCGCTGCTATGCCGGGGCACTGGTCTGGCTACCTGCGTCTGGGACAATGGACATGTACCTCTCCCCTGGTGTTACAAGTGTGGTCAGCCCTTGATCCTTGCCTGTACCCCCTGCTCACCCAGGGTGTGGGGTGAGGGCCAGCACAGGGTAGGGGAAGGGGGATGGTGTGGCCTGGCCCCACTGGTGGAGGAGGAGCAGCTGCCCTGCAGTGGGAGAAGTCCAAGAAGGTAGTGAAGTGAGAGAAGGGGCTGCGCATTGTCTCCTGGTGCTGAGCTTGACACTTCCCTGTTTCTTTTGCAGACTGTTGGCGAATCCTTGCTGTACATGCTAGAGAAATGCCTTGGCACTGCCTTCAGCCCAGATGTGCAAGAGGCCTGGAGCAAACTCTACGGTGCTGTGGTGAAAGCCATGCAACGTGGCTGGGGCACCCTCCCGGAAGGGGACTAGACCCTGCCAGGCACCCCCATCCCTGAGCACGCAGTGGTCCTGGGCAGGAGGAGCACTCGCACCATGCTCTCTGCCTCTCTCCACCTCTGTCTTTCTCTGTGCACCAGCCCAGCGCCATCTTCTCCAGTCATGCATGGTTTGGAGCTCTCCCAGTGATTCTACCTTGCTTTGACACAATCACATCTCTGCCTTTGCTAAGGGCTGGCAGGTACGTCTCTGCAGTGAAGCCTAGGAGCACTGCAGTACAGGTATGCTGCCCTCCTCCAAGTTCCTTCAGGCTAGCTGGAGCGCCCATGTACCTACTCTGGTTTAAGCTGCTCCATCTTCCCTCTGCTTACTACCCACCCTAGTTAGATGACAGCTAGCATAGGCCTCTCAGGCTTATTTGCCCAAGATCCTTTGTGTTCAGGACTGTTCACTCCTCCTGAGCTGCTGTGCCCCATTCAGTTGTGACAATGGTGGATTCTGCTCCCTCCAGGGCCAGAGGCAGCAGAGGTGGGAGCTGGCCATGCCATACGGCTGTCCCCTCCAAACCATGTGAGGACTTTTTCCCACTCTCCCTTCAGCAACACATCACTACCAGATAGTTAATCTCTTGTTTTGCTTCTCCCCTGGATGAGATCCGTAGCTTTTCCTTGTGTCAGGTTGGCTACAACTCAGTGTATTTCCTAGGGATGCTTCGGGCAGCAGAGTCACATTAATCCCAAGGTGAGGCTGCTTTGAGCAGGTCTGGGCTGCCAGCTGAAAGGCTTTGTATTGGTTTGGCTGGTTGGTTTAACCTCCGAGCCAGCTGAAATGCAGCAGCAGCAGTGGCTCTTTACTGCTTTGTGCTAAGGAGAGTAAAGTAAATACAAAGAAAAGATGTCTTAAAATAAAAATAAAGGTTGCAATCATGTCATGGCAACAGCTTCCAGAAATCATTCCTGGCTCTTAGACAGAGGAAGCATAGCTGGAATTTCTCAGTTGATGCTGTCAGGACATGGAGCACTTCCCAGCTGCACACAATGCCCATCTGCAGAGCTCCTTGCCCTTTAGTAAACCCTACCAGCCGTACTTAAGACACAGCCCATTCAGAGCAAAGGGAGGCACCCAATTAGGTGTGTGCAGCAGGATGGGAGTGAAAAGATGGTGTCTGCCAGAAGAAATCACAGGAAATAGCTGAAAGGCAGCACCTGAGGGCTTGGGGGGGGGAGCTGAACTTAAGCACATTGAAGAACTCATCTTCATGGAAGTAGCTGAGGGACAGGCAGAATCATGTTTCCAGCCATTACTTGCCCCAGGGCAAGGACATGGAGCAAGTGTTCGGTTACTGTTCAAGCAGTGACAATTTTTGCTGCTACTTCAGGGCAGGAGGAGCACGGCATTGAGGGCTGAGGTGGTCTTGTTCTAGAAATGTGGTCCTCCTATGCTCAACATCCTTCAGAAGAGCAGGGGCTAGGGGGAGGCACTTGCTGTGATGGAATGGTATGGGGCAGGAAGGTTTGGGAATAGGGGTATCCTCTGTGTAACCCTGTACTGGGGCAACAGCCTTCAGTGTCATGGGGAAGAACCTTCTGGCTCAATGTGATAAGTAGGCAGCTGCGTGATGGGTGGGGTGTGATGTTACTGCCCCAAACCATCCCTGCTCCCTCTAGCATTCCCAGCTCCTTGACTTCTGTACCACATCTTGTGTAACTCCCAAGAGAACTGAACTAGTCTGTGTGCCTCTGATACCCAGCTGTACTGTTTAATAAAGAAGAATAGCGAATCTTGGCCCTTTTTGCTGCCTTATGTTTATTTTAACTTAAAAAGCCCAAGCAAGCAAAAACCTCAAGGGTGACAGAAAGGGTTTACTGCTTTCTTGTTGGCTCTAGCTTTGGAGGTGTTTGTCACTGGGAGTGCTTGTCTAGCCCAGCTCGACTGACATGAGAAGGCACCCAGCACCAAATATCTGTTGGGAGATTTTGTGCACTCTAGTTGAATGGGCGAGCAGTGGAGGGGCTACCAAAAGCATCCTGCTGCTGATTGCTCATTACCCTTCAAATTTAATGACCTCTAATGGAATTAGAATTTTAAGCAGTAAACCTAAAAATCCTTTTTCTTCTGTTTGGCTGCTGGTTGTTCTTTGAGACAGCATAGGCTCGCCTGCTGCTGCTGGTCACCCACTGCTACAGCTGACCACAGCAACAGGGCATGGCCTTGCAGGGAAGCCTTGACTGGCTCCATGCAGTACCCACCCTGCCAGCTGGACTGCCTGAGGGACCGTGACGGGAATGCAGAATCTCCTGTCTTCCTCTTCTGACGGCATGTTCTAGCTTTGACGTGGTGGGTTTCCAGCCCTGGGAGGGTTAGGCATGTAGCAGTGAAGAAGGATGGTCCCTAGAGCAGAGAAGCCAGCTCAGGTCTGAAATAGCATCTCCTGGAAACCCCAGCCCTGCCACAGGAGAGCAGAATAAGCATCCTGGGAAAACAGTGCTGCTCTGCCCTGGGCAATGGGATGGGGCTTTCTGCAGGAAAATGTGCAACCGGCTGGGAAGGGCAAGGACAGCAGCAGAGGTCTGAGGGAATAGAAATCCTCCCTGTGGTTCATTGCTAAAATCAATGTTCCAGCTCTTCCGGGCCTGGAGCACAACTGCCACCTTCAGGGCAGGTGTTGGGAGCCCAACCGCAGCGCTGCAGAGATGTGTCATGGCTCTGCCCTGTGGGAATGGCCCTGGCACTGCCCTCTACAGGTAATGCAGTGGGAGATGCCATGCAATTGCCTGCCCTGGCTGTGTGAGGGACTTCTGTGTGCCCAGGCTGTACTTAGGTGAGAAGGTTTCCGGGGGCTGGGGTATGATGGGGTGTACACAACCTTGTTAGGCTATGAGGAGCTTCCCTGGTGCGAAAGCCGGGAGAGGTGTGAGCCAGGGAGCAATTACAGCCCTTGCTCACAGTAGGGCCCCTGCCTCAGCTCCCAGGCACCAGCAAGGCCCTGCATGCTGCCCTGTTACCCCTAGTTATTAACGGGGGTGTGTGTGTTTCTTTGGGGTGTGTGCAGAGGGGAGTGGGGTTTTAAATTTTCCAGTTTTTCAGCTGAAGTGAAGCCCTCTCGTGCCCCCTGCCTGCACCGTGAGGCAGGCAGGCTGGCCCGGCAGGGCTCCCCGCAGAGGAGTTGTGGAGGAGCCACCTGAAGGGACCTGCTGAAACCAGACGCAAATCGTTCCAGTAAGAGCTTGGGTATAAAGAATATGTTTTGGGAGTGAGGAGAGGAGGAAGAGTGCTGTCTGCTCAAAACCTAGAGAAAGGTTCCCAAAATGGTGTTCACCCCCTTCCCCAGGATGTGCTGGTGGGCAGTTCAGGTTTGGAAACATCTGCTCCATCCCTAGATGGGATTGGTCCTCCTGCTCCTTGCTGTTGTCCCACAGTAGTTCCAGACCAGCTCCCTCCAGGCAGTGTGTAACCCTCTGGTGGTGAAGTGAACCAGCCCTGCCTGTGGAGGGGAGACACACCCTTGTCCCATGGCTGCACCCCATCCCCAGTGTCTGTGATGGTGTCAAGGGCTGAGCCAGCCTTTCTGAAGGGACAAGGAGGGGTGCTCCCCAGATCTTGCTGCTTCTGCCCATTCAGTAGGGTTTGCATCTCTGGGGACCATGGTGGACAGCAAGGTGCCTGCAGGTGACAAGAGGTGTCCTTGACACTGAAGCATCTGCAGGACATCCCCAGGAAAGCTCAAAAGCAGCCCACAGGTGGGGAAAGGGTCCAGGGTACTTTTGCAGCCTGCAGTGGCGATGGTCCCCATCTACTGGCACTGGGCAGGATGCGCGTGGGGTGACAATGCCAGGCCAGCCACTGGGCGAAGTAATTTTATTCAAGGCACAGTCATAGCAATAAATCACAAGAAGGTACAGACCTCCGGCACATTCCTACAGCGGGGCAGCCAAGGGCAGTCAAACCAGCAGCCTGAGCTCCCAAGGGCGCAGTGCCACTCGCAGGCACTTGCTCTCACCCAGACAGAAACCACCAGCACCCTACATCTCCCAGAGCAGGCAGTGAGGGCAGCAGCTCAGTTGCAGGCAGCCTCCACAGGGGCACCTGGGCAGGGAGCCATGAGACCCCGGGGTGCTCTTTGGGGTTGGGAGGGAGGGGCTGAGCTCAAGGGTCCCTGTGTCATAGCCACAGCCCTGGCGTGCAGGAGTGTGGGATGGGGCCCATGGGGCTGCCAGCTGGCTGAGCCGAGACCCATCAGCCCCACAGGGCCCAACTGAGCCCAACTGAGACACACAGCTTGCTGCTGGCCTGCCTTTAACCCTCCCTGGGCTGACACACCATGCCCCCCTCCTCTCAGCACCAGTAATGCTAAGCAGTGCCATAGCTGAGCTTCTGCCATTGTGCAGCAGCACGCCCCATGCCCGCAGCCCAGTGCTGGCACACCTGCATCATCATCCCTTCCCACCCTGCACGGTCCTGGGATAGTGGCTAGATTTGTTCTGAAGCCAGCAGGAAAAATCAGGAGCAGGAAAATCAGCCCCAGGGCCAAAGCAGGGCCAAGTGAAGAGCCAGCATACCCTGGTGGGCTAGCCTGGTGGGAGAGGGGCCAAGCAGGGTGAGGATCAGCCCTCATCCCTAGCGGCCTCCCCAGCTGCTGTGGATGAGCTGGAATCCCCCAGGATGCCTGGGCAGAAGCTGGCACATTTACAATGATCACTGCAGGACTCACTCCAGAGGTGGTGTGGCTGCTGGGGAAATCCCATGGCTGTGGCTTGTGGACAAGGGCAAGGATGCAGTGGACCAGAGCCCTGAGGCCAGGACCCTTCCAGCTCCCTTCCTCCCCCCCATTTCTGTTGCAACAGGACAGAGCCACACAGAGTCCCGTATCCAGCCCCAGGGAAAGCGTGAGCACAAGAGGGATGCTGCCAGAGTGAGTGGGATGATGAGGAGTTGCTCTCACAGCCATTAAACATGCTCGTCCCTTGATCTCCCATTTCTCCTCAAAGACCAAAGAGCACAGGCATGGTGCAGCGGGGCTGAAGGGATGGGGTGGGAGGGCCAGGGAAGAGCTCGACTTGTGATTTGATGCCTGCCTTGGGGCAGAGCCAGTGCAGGAGCAGCTAGGGGTACTCACCTCCTACACCAAAGCACATGGGTCTCAGCAGTCCCTGCTTTAATGGACAAAGCCATGGGGGCAGCAGCAGGAGTGGCCCGACACCTGCACGGCCGGCACCAGGGGAGGCAGCCAAGTGGCCACCATGAGCAACGGGTGGGCAGGGTGTGAAGCAAGGGTTAGGGGTGGCCGCCCCCTGCCACTGGGGACCCGCAGAACAGAGTGGCAGCAGGCACATTCATCTCAGCTGTCTGAGCTGCTTCCTTCTCACAGAGGGGCCAAGGCCTCCTTCCTGCCCCCAAAAGCATGACCCCTCAGAAACAACGTCTCCCCACACCACTGCACCCCATCTTTCCCACGGTGGGCTGGAAGAGGCAGGTGGGGACAGGGGAGCACTGGGCAGGGGCTGAGCCAGTCCAGGCAGCCGGAGGGATCGTCAGAGCTTCCCACCACCTCCCATACAATGGGGTCACCCCCTTACATCACCCCTGTCGTCCCCCCACCCCATCACTGAGGTGGCCCCCACCAGTGATGGGAAGGCCCCTGTCTTCCTGCCCCCTGGCACGTCTTCCACTCTTCTCTTCTGCTCTGAGCATAGCTGGTCCTCGCGCCGGCAGTGGGAATGCTCACTGGTAGCGGGCCTGGCTCTCCATCACAGGGCCGCTCCTGTACTCGCCCTCCACTGTCTCCAGCTCTGTCTCAAAGCTCTGCAGTGCCTCATCCTCCCCACCCTCTGCTGGCTCCAGGTGGTTCCCCATGGTGCCATAGGACTGGTGTGCTGGGGAGGCCGCCGGTGTCAGGCTCAGCTCAGGCTCCTGCAGGACAGTGGCCACAAAGAGCTGCCCCAGGGGCAGTGGGGGGTCAGGGCCCGAGGAGCAAAGGGGGTGACTGTGGTGGGGCTGGGGAGGGATACTTACATTGGAGTTAGGGGTGGAGGAAACGCTGCTCCGCTCCACATCATTGAAGGCGCACTCAGACTGGTCAGACATCTGGGGAGAGGGAGGTCAGGAGGAAAGAAATGATGGTCTGGGGGTCCCCAGATGAAGTCAGGGGGGCAACAAGACACCTCCTCAGACTCCCCAAGGCAAATGCAGTCCAGAGAGGCAGGGAGGGGATGCAGTGGGGTGAGGGAACAGGATGGGTGGCTGCCTGTGCTCACCTGGTAGCTGGAGGGTTTCCGTGGCTGCAGCTTCTTCAGGCAGAGGCCAAAGAAGGAGAAGACAATGCAGGAGAGGAGGACCACAAAGGTGAAGAGGGTGACAGGGCGGGTAGGACCTAGAGCACAGAGACACTGGGGAAGCACATGAGCCTCCAAGGATGTGCTGCACATCCAGCTGAGCCCCATGCTGGTGCCTGCTTTGGGTGTTACAAACTCTCAGCCCTCTTCCAAGAACTCTATCTGACACTCCTCTAATCTGTCAGAGCTCCATCACACCATCCCCCTTCCCACCCTCCATGCCATGCCTAACTCAGGGGTGACACCAGTGGCTCATTTGCCCAAGCATCAGATGTGACCCTCAGCAGTGGCAGAGGCAGTCCCAATCTTTCCCTACCAAGGCGCAGGACGGAGAAGAAGAGCAGCCAGAACATGCAGAGGATGGGGGCCACCATGACCTGGCTGATGGCGGCGACGTGGAGACGCTGATTCAGCTTGGTGGGGATGTACACGTAGTAGATGTTGTACCGATCAACCATGTGCTTGAGCAGCATGTAAAGCAACCCTGGCAGGAGGAGAGGGGCCTTTAAGGGGAGGATAATGGGGGCAGGCAGGTCGCAGGGACAGCAAAGCAGGCCCAGACAACGATGCCCAAGGGCACCTTCCTGTACCATATGGAAAGCTCGTGTTCTCACACCACTGCTGGTGGCTGGGACAGGCTGTTCGCATGGCCAGGGGCAGCAGGACCATGGACCATGGATCATACTCACCAAAGGGGACAATGATGGGGCAGGTGATGCTGTAGGTCATGACGACGGAGAAGATGCAGCAGGTCCAGGCATACTCCAGTCCAAACTGGAACTGATAGGCTTGGCTCTGGGGCACAACCAATAACATCATTACTGCGCCTACTGCTGCAAAGGCTGCAATTGCCTTTGCATCCCAGCCAACAAGATTGCCTTCCCCTGCTAGCCTCTATGAGGCCAGAAGTCCCCACAAGCCTCCCCACAGTACCCAAACAGCCTGAGTTTCCAGTTAGTGTGTCCCTGCTGTGCCCACGATTGTGCAGGCTCAGAGCTGACCAGAGCCATGTACCCGCTTGATGTGGAGCCGCTCAGGCTCGGACTTGGCAAAGCAGAGGCGGGCAGTGTAGACAAGGAGGCCTGGGATGCGCAGCAGCTCCATGGCTGTCCCGATCAGGCTGGAGGTGACCACGTAGTTGACGAAGAAAGCACCGTTGTCCGGGAGGAAAACGCACCTGCCCCAGGGACGCAGAGGGTGAGAGCAGGCAGGCGAACAGGAGAGCCGTGCTGGGCTGGTTTGTTGGGTGCTCCAGGAGGTTCAGGAGCTCCTGGCTACTCACTGGAACTTGACATCAGCCTGGTCCAGAAAATGGGTGTCGAAGAGCCAGCGGAAAAAAAGGTCCAGGCTGGAGCAGGGAGAAAAGGAGCAGCTCAGAGAGAGGGGGAGCTGCAGAGTGATGTGGGGGGCACTCAGCAGGTGTGGGCTTTGCCCTGCCCTGGGTGGATGAGATCCCTTGGACTCTACACTGCCAGAACAGCCGCTTCTGCCACATGCAACCACCACAGCACGGATGCTTGCCTCCTGGATGGTCAGGATTGCCATAGCTGGGGCTATGCAGACACCTGACCTGGTCCTTTCAGGGTCTGCTGAAAGGCTGACCCCAGGCAGGCCTCCACCAGCACCAGAGGGTCAGCCATGGCAGCCTAGCAAGCTGCTCCCCTTCTCTCCTCCTCTGCAAGGAATCTTTCTGTCCATGCCAGGGAGCAGGGAGAGCAGTGCAGAGGGTGGTCTGTACCTGCTCAGCCCCAGCGAGGGCAGGATGATGACCATGAACACCAGGAAGAAGAAGCATTTGTGCATGGTGAGCTGATTTTCACTTGACCTGCAGAGAGGGGAGGCAAGAGAAAAACATTGCATTTCTCCATGGCAGAGCAGCTGGTGGGGAGCATCTACTGCAGCCCTGGAGGAGCCAGCCCTGTTACCTTGTCCAGTGTGACTCGAAGAACGCTGAGTAGTAGACGAGGAAGGGCAAGAAGACAGAGAAGGCCCAGAGCAGCAGTGTGGGGAAGAACTGGGTGATGATGGGGTTCTGCAGGAGGAGAGGTGCCAGATATTCCTTCAGGAGCCTGCCAGAACTCAGCTGTGTTGGAGACAGCTGCCAGGCCTCCTGGCAGAGCATGGTGTGTGCGAGGGGCAGGCTAGGGCATCCCCTCCCTGATCAGGGCCACTTGTTTCAGGAGATAAGAGGTTGAGGCCAGCCAAAGGCACCATGGGCGTGCTCTGAACTCCAGTGCCTGTCCAACATCTCACAGGTCAATGGGCAGGAAGGAGATGTGCTGCTAGCAGCTCCTAACATCTCCTGGAGCTCTTCCCACCCCTCTCCTCTCACACGGATGCCAACCTGCCCTCCTTCATGGACACCCCTAACAAAGCTCAAATTTGCACAGGTGCCCAGGGCTTTGCCACTGGAAACACAAGAAGAGGATGGATGGCAAGCAAGGGCATGACCACTCCTTGCCTCTCATCAACACCCATCCCAGTGATGGCTCATTTTCTTGGGCCATTGTAGATACCCTCTCCCCATCATGGATAAGAGTGGAAATAATGAAGACCTTTTGGGAAAGCTGGCATGGGGCTCCAGGGACTACCTTGAGGCTTTCCACAGGGTGTGTGACATTGAACATGTCTACAGTGTTGACAATGATGGCTGGCGTAGTGAGGAAGAAGAGAAGGACGAAGAGGCAGATATTAAGGAGGATGAATCGCACCCACCAGGATGTACCACGGACTGACAAATTCTCCCTGTGAGAGGAAAGCATGACTAGGACATGGTGTGGAGGAAAAGCCATGCACCCTGGGCATCCCAGCCCAGCTCCTTGAGCCTCTGCCTCCCACTACCTGCACCAGCCATCCCGGCAGACACTGCTCTGAGCTCACCCATCCTGCACAGCTGCACTGATACCTGCAGAGCCTCCAGGACTCGAGAATGGCTGCAGGGGGAATCTGTACCACCAGGAGGCTTTGGAGTGAAGCTGGAGAAAGCAGAGCCTGGCAATCACCCCACACCTTGCCTGACCAAGCCCTGGCCCCTGTAGGTGATCACCCCAACCACCACTGGTGATTTCTGCAGTCATCACAGGAGGCACTATCGGCCCCTGCCACCCTGAGGAAGTGCCCTATAGATATGGGCACAGGTTCTCTACAATTATGTGGGCTCCCTATAGGTACAGGCACAAGTTTCCCCTGACTGTTCTCCCCCTCCCTCCCTCCATCCCACCACAGGGGTTCACCAGATGATGTCGCTGGGTGCAGGGGCATAGCAAATGCCCCAGTGATGTGACTTGACCACGGTGGTGACAGAGGACTGCTGGGGGTGCTTGCGGCAGCGGATGTGGCTGTAATCCTTCAAAATCCTGCAGGAGGAGGGAGCCAGGGGTCAGGCCCAGATCAAGGGCTACCCCTGAGCCTTCTTCTAAGACTCTTCCTGCAGCCCCAAAAGAGCAGCCATCTCTGCAGATGGCAGGGACACCCAGGAGGCAGACTCACCACCTAGCTTTGGCTGGGGAAGTGGGCAAGGTGACCAAGTTCCCCAGCAGCAATGGCCACCAGGCTGGGGGACATCCCCATGCCATTGCACGAAGGGTACTCACACAGCTGTCATCCGCTCGTCCTGGAAGGTGACAAAGGCCATGTCAAGCCGCTTGAGCGTGATGCGGTTGCGCTCAGCATTGAACTCATCTGTGAGCTTCTCCTCCAGCTCCCCATAGTACTGCTCGGCATCCACCTGTGGGGGCAGCCGGGGCTCTGCTGCACTCTCTGGGCTGGGGCATGGGCAAGCTGCATGCTCTGTATTGCCCATGGTGGTAGCCTGCCTGTGCCTGCCCACAGCCCTACCCGCACCCTCCTACCTGCTCAAAGCCACAGAAGCGGCAGCAGAAGATGCGGGCGCACGGGTGGGTTTTGATCATGATCTTTCCCTCTTTCTGTGCCTTGGTGGTGAAGTAAAGCCGCCCCTTCATTGCCTTGCGCCTACCAGGAAGCCAACAGGTGACAGGGTCATTTGGTAAGTGGCAGACAGACAGAGGCAGACTGTGTCCTTCAACACGGTGGGCAGGAGCAGTACCCCCACCTGCAGAGGCAGTGGGGACCTGCTAGCACTCACCTCTCTGCATCCAGCTTCATCAGCTTGCGCACATCGAAGCAGAACTGGACATTGGTGACGGTGCAGCTGGGATAAGCTTCACTGTGGGCACAGAGACACAGTGGCACAAAGAGGCAGGAGACAGGGACGGGGACAGCCTCTGCCACCTGCCTGCCAGCCACCCAGAAGGGTGCACCACTACTCACTGGAAATGCTTGATGATAAGGGAAGGGTCTGTGATCTCCTTGGGAATGTGGGTAACCATCAGCGTCCGGGCGACCTGGGGAAGGAAAAGAGGCAGAGGGGACAGGTGGGCAAGGGATCTGTGGAGCATCTCACTGCTATCCTGCTTGCCCAGCCATTGAGAATGCAGAAGCGAGCCGGTGCACCAACTGCCACGCTGGAGGTCAGCACAGACCTCCTCAATACTCAGGGGGTTGGAACTAGATGATCTTGAGAGGCTTTCCAAACCTAACCATTCTATGATTCTGTGATTCTGCGCTCAGCCCAGACACTGGGGACATAGCTGGACACCGCCACCTCCCAGACAAAGACAGCAGAACTTCAATCTTGAGAGACAAGGCAGAAGGAAAAAGATCTGCCACCAGGCGGCCAGGTTTTCTCCAGAAGCTTGAGAAAACCAGTCATCTCTTTGCCTGCCTGCCCAGGCCCAGGCTGTTTCTAAAGCTCTCCCTACCAACTTGGGCCATCCTTTCCACAAAGCATAAAGTTGTTCCTTAGCACTGAATGGGGCAGGGCTGGAGGAGGGCTGGTTGCTCACCTTCTCATTCTCTCTGTATTCAAGATGCACAGAGTGGTGGGCCATGCAGAGGACTGTGAGGATGAAATAGATGAGGGCAAAGATGCTGTGCAGCCACAGGAGACGGTCCCTGGAGGAGGGGAAGAGGAGATCAGTTAGCACTGTGGCAGGCACGTGGCATTCAGACCAGCCTGGCAGCCAGAGTCTCAAACCACCCCAGCCACCCAGTGGGTCTCCCCTGAGCTGGCTGCTGAACCCTCACCCCAGGGACAAGAGGGGCAGTGTCAGGGTGTTGGCTGAGATACTATAGAGCTGGGCCTATCCTGCACCCCTAAAAGCACTTCTGTTGGCAGCAGGGTGCAGTAAGCAGTGCCAGCATGCTGGCCACCACAACTGTGTTCATATGTGATGCAGAAAGACATGTGGGCTACAGCAAGCAGCATGCTGCTCACATGGACCTGTCTCTGTCCCTGGCATGGGGCTGTGACCAGCACTGTGCCCCAGTCCTCTGAGCAGTGCCCACCATAGTGGCAGCACCCACAGCCCTCCCTGGACAGGGGAGCCACGTACTGCGTCGGGATGTTGGCGATGGTTGTCCTGCCAAAGTGGGTGGGATTGTGTCCTGCAGGGGAAGAGGAGAAGCAGGATGTTAATGGAACAGTACGATGTACATGCCCGTGTTCGCAGGGTTAATGGCTCTGGTCTTTGCTCCCTCCTTTTCTACCTCCCAAGGTCTCCACCAAGCCCCTGCTGCCCTAAAGCTCCCTGCCTCTTGCATTCCTCTGTCAGACAGCTGATGGTGGGCTCCTGCTCACATGGGAGCTCCTGATGGAAAGGTTCTTCTGCCCCCTGTCCCAGCAGCACAGAGCTCACCCTGAGGCTGAGGAGCCTGCAGCACAGTCCTGAGCCATGCCACAGCTGGGGAAGCACCTACCCAGGAGGTCCCCTGAGAAGTTGACGGGCAGGATGACAGCCACGGACAGCACGCAGACCAGCATCAGCAGGACCAGGAGGTGCCGCTGGAAGGACAGGTAGGTGGTGGCATCGATCCCACATTTGCTCTGAATCTCCTCATCCCTGGGGGAGAGGGAGGTGGGGGTGAGCACTGGTGGTGCCTACCCATCACCTCCCACACTGGAGACCTTGGCTGCTCCAGCCTCACATAACCCATCAACTGATGGCGTCTTGCCTGTGGCACATAGTATTTGGGCACAGAGCAGATGAGGGACACAAGCAGCCCTTGGGCTGTCACCCCATTACAGGACCAGCTCCTACCAGAAGAGGTTGAAGCCCTTTTTTTTAGGATAGGGTCCAGGGGCCAGGAGAAAACACAGAGGTGAATCCTCTGCTCTCTCTCTGGAGAGGATGTTTTAAGAGGGCTCTGCTCTGCTGCTGGTCCCAGCAGCTCCAGGTGATGGGCCACCGTCTGTGGGCACTAGCTCTACACGGGCAGGTAGTGGTAGGGCACAGCTATGATGCAAGGGACACACACTTACTTCATCTGGTAGATAGAAATGAGCCAGGAGCAGAATCCCTGGAAGGAAAAGGAGTCAGGATGAGCCAGGGGTGACCACCCCAAACCTCACTGGTGAGGATCCAGGGCTTGACACATGCTGGGGACACATGCCGAGGTGGTGAGGTGCTGGGCCTCAGCCCCCAGCCATGGAATGCTCAGCTCAGTCGCTCATCTGCAGCGGTGGCAAAGGCAGCTGCCTTGGGTGGAACGGGAAACACGGGGCACCACTGCCACACAGGCTCCTGGCTTCCAGCAACATCCTCCTCTGCCTCCTCCCTGGCGGCTCCTAACGTGCAATACGCTTTTTTGGCCACTACTGGGCGCTTAGCCGGCACTGCTGCAGCGCGATACAGAAGCCCTAAGACCTTGTGTAATTGTTTATTCCCTGGCACTGCATATGTGATGTTTGGGGTTTTCTCCCCTATGCGTTATTTTATGTTCTACCGACACCAGAGTTTATGCAAGTTCAGTGTCCCTCTGCAGCCCTCGCAGTCACGGCTGTACAGAATAACACTCAGCCATCTGGCACCTCCTCTTCATCCCATTCTGGAGGGTGTATGCTGGCCTAGGACAGCAGGGACTCCAGGCAGCCTGCTGTGGAATTCCCTTACCCTGCTCTGTGAGAGCTGACAGCTTCTTCCTCCTCTCCATTCCCTGCCTTTACTCATGCCAGGGCCTTCCCTCCTACCCCACAGCTCAGCTTAGTTTGATTAACTGCAGTTGGAGGCTTTGGAGGTGCAGACATCCCTGTGCCCCCAACAGCTCCATAGAGAACCAACACCTCCTTAGCACAACCAGGCTGACTCCCCTCCTGCATCCCACATGGGGCTCTGCTCTGGAGAACCATGTCTGGGAGGCCGTCCATGCAGACCCCAAGTTTCCTGGAATATAATTTCCTGAATTTCCAGAAACCCTCCTGAAAACCAGCATGTATCAGCTGGTTCCCACTTCTCTAGGATCCCCATGTGCAGGTGAGAGGATGGACACTATGGTTAATAGCTTGACTATTTATCTCAGGGGGAGTTAAAAGCCTGGTGCCTCCTACCAGGAATTTGTGATGGTAGCGAGAATTTGTCAGGCTGCTTTTATTGCAACCTCATCCTCCAACCCTGCTGCTGGAGGGTTGCTTTGGTGCTTCCCCACAGAGAAGGGCTCCCAGGCAGGAATTTGTTCAAGCTCCTCCTCACTGGATACAGGGATCAAAAATTTACTAAGCTTTCCGGCCACATTCTCACCTTCTCCAGCAAGCATTTTCTATCTTCAACATTTATCCATCAGCCCTACAGCCCCCCTGGCAGGTTTCCTGTTCTTCATTCGTGAGAAAAAATCCTGTACTTGCTTTTATGCTTTCTACAAATTTCTCCTCAAATCTGTTCTTCTCTCCCCCTTTGTGCACTTCAAATCTGACCTGGCAAAATTTAGATTTTCCTCATTTGGGAACAGCTTGGCTTTTAAAAGGATGTCTTCTTGCTTCTAATAATCTCCCTCAGTCTGCTCTTTATCTGTTCTGGCTTTTCCTGTGGTCTTTTTCCCTATTTTTTGACGAGTGATATTCATGTGCCCAGAGTACCCAGTACCAGGCCTTTAAACAGGCCTCCTGCCACCTGCAAGGATTTTGCTTCTTTACCTTTCCTGCCTAGTTTTTTTCAGTAAGTCATGTCATTCTTTTCATAGTCACACATAGTGACTGATTTCTGAGTTTCTGCTGCCAAAAAAATAAAGAGAAAGAGAGAGACAGCAAAATGTGTCTGTCTGTGCCTGTTTCCAGCAAAGCCTGGTTCATGCCTGGTGTGGTAGAGAGAAAAAAAGGATGACTTAAAAAAGATGATGTCAGCAGAGGTGAAGGTATGATCCAGGGGACCCTGACCTGGGAGGACCAGAAAGGTTCCTGCAGGCATACAAACAGGCTCTGGCCATGCATCTGACTAGGTCCCTGCAGCCAGCAGATGCTTGCCTTGGCAGGAACATCCCCTCCAAGGTAGATGCCTCAAAACAAGCCAGAACAAAGAAATTGCTGCTAGTTAAGCAGGAAACCCTGTGCTGGAGTGTTTAATTTCTGCCATTTAACTTCTGAGCTGGATTTCTGCTGAAGAGTGGGATGGGCTGGGCAGGGGCAAGCCCAGCCTAGGCTCCCATTGCCACAGCCACCAACACTTACCATGTCCTTGTTGTCGGTGTCCAGGGGGCTGCTTTCCGATGGCGACTTCTCCTTCTCACTCTGCTCTCCATAGAAAAGTGATGTCAGACTGCAGTGAGGAGAAGGGCAGAGAGGTGAGTCAGGAAAGAAGCAGCAGACAGGAGAGGATGAGCACTCTTGGACAGACTTCTAGGGAGCAGCTGAGGAAATGCCTTCCCTCTGCCCGCACCCTGCACTGGGGCTGGACCAGCAACCATCACTGGGCTTGGAGCAGGGGCTGCATCCTGCTGCCTCTGCACTGACAATTCCCTGCAGCTTCTCTGTGGCCCTGGCCCACAGTGGGGTGGCCCATGAAGAATATGACTCAGGTCAAGGACGAGTGGCTGCTGAACCGTATTTTTGCTATTTCGCTAGTTTCAGCGCTCCCAAATGGTGTTACAGTAACAAGGAATGTAACCTGAGCTTGCGTTTTAAGTCTTGATTGCCCTTTCCCCTCCCTGGCGGATGGAAACATGTCTGTCTATTGCCAGACCCAGCTCCAGAGCCTGAGGCCAAAGAGAGCTGGAGAGGGGAGAAGGCAAGAAAAGGTCTTTTACAGAGTTTGCTCATGTGGGCTCCCCAGCCTTGCAGACACCACCCGTCTGTGCAAAGCTGCTTTGCTGCCGGGGGCAAGCTGCGCTCTGGCAGGCACCTGCGGGCAGCACAATGTGCCTGGAAATTAGTCTGGGCTCTGCTTGCACCAGATCATCTGTGGTTTTGATGAAATTCTGCATGTAGCCTGAAGACCGGGCCAGGCAAGCTGCCCTGTGACATGAGGAGTTGTATTACTGCCGTGGGTCTGCCTTCTGGATTGGCCACCCCTGCTCATCCCGAGAGAGCAGCAGCGGGAGAGGCAGCGGCTCAGTCCCCACTCAAAAGCAGCTCTTGGGCCTCTGTCCTTTCCTTGACAGTGCCCTCTCTGGCACCAAGAGCACAGTCACCAGACAATGACTGCAAGAGGGACTCAAAGCTGGCCTAGGCTTTCCCTCTCCCTGCAGAAAAGAGTGACTGTAACTCCATGAGCAACAGCAGCCAGGCAATTCCCAGTGGGAAGGAGGGATAGGAATACCTGCTGAGCTTCTCCATGGGCTACCCTGCAATGCCAGCCCTCTTGGAAAGGCTAGAGACATCATCAGGGGAGGCCTTGCATCCTCCTCACCTATCATTGTCCATCAGCAGTGCCAGGCGTCCGTAGTCCCAAGCTGCTTTCCGAAGGCAGGAGAAGATCAGGAGGAGAAGCTGGAGAAGATGGAAGAGGAGAGGTGAAGAGTTTTGCTGTGAGGTCTTGCCCGGTGGGTTCTCCTCACATCCCACCTTTCTGTTTTCTCCCTCCTGAGCCCACGCGGGTGCAACACTCTTGGCTCAAGCCAAACTGCTCCTGTCCCTGATCTCACAACTGCTGCCCCAGTCCCACCTGGTGCCCATCAGAATGTGGGCAAAGCTCTTGGTCCCCTGCATGCACCCCTGTTCCCCCAGTCAGCCAGATGCATGAACGCACAGGCTGCTCTTGCATGTGGCTTCAGTGCACCCGCAACACACACACCCCACCCCATTCTCACAGCCAGTCTCTGACACCACAGAGACTGTAGTGCCATAATGTGGCACCCTCCTGGCACACTCACCAGCCAGAGGATAAAGTTGATGGCGAGCACGGTGGGCACACCACCAAACGGCAGCCCTTCCAGGACAGTGCTGCGGGAGCGGGCACTGAAGCATTGCTCCTCTGTGCTGTTCACCAGCGTGTCCAGGAAGCTGAGCACATCCAGCGAGGTGGGGCTGGCACCCTCAGGTGCTGGCTCCACTGAGTACACGCTCTCCATCAGTGGTGTCGTTGGCCTCACCCTGCAAGACAGAGGCAGGGGTGCAGATGGAGAAGTTTCTGCATGAAAAGGGGCCGTGGCTCTTCCAGGTCTTCCAGCAAGGTCGGAGGAGCTCACTAAAGGCAGGGAGGGGAGCGGACTGGCGGGTGACCTTGGAGTTTCCCCAGTCCCACTTTTTCTCAGGGAGGGGCTATGGGCCACAGGGCAGTAGGTGATGCTGGAGAAATCTCACAGTACTTCCTTCCCCTTCCCCACCCCATTAAACCCCATGCTATTTGGTTGTCTCCATCATACCTGAGACAAGTCTTTCAACACCTCTGCCTCTCGGTCCTGGAAGCTGGTTGATTCATGGCCGCCTTGGTGTGGTCAGCAGGCAGGAATGAAGAGCCAAAGCATTTGGATGAGTTTCTAAGAATAAGAACAATAATGATGTTAACAACTGGGTTGCTGGAGCTGCACCTGCTTTGCTCCCCACTGCCAGATGTCTACTGTGTGTAAAGCATCCCTAAGCCCTCCCTTCTCCTCCAGCATCACAGTCTGTGTGACCCGGGGGTCATGGGACCTCCAGTCTTTCCAGCAGAGCAGAATTGCTCTTTCCAGCAGAGCAGAATTGCTCTTTCCAAGATATCTTGATGTCTTCAGAAGAATCAGCTTCTCAAAACCCTAAATTTCAGGTTTCCCTCCACTTTCCCAGGAGCTGATACCACAGTCTACAGTCCTCACTGGCAGTGAACACTATTAATAGCCAAGACTGTGGCTTGTTTCCAAAACCTTTCCTATCACCATGCTTTAAGCAGGAAAGGATCCTCTCCAAATCTGCAGCACTTGAGATCCCTGGGAAAAAACACCATACAGCAGCCAGCATGGCTATCAGTCATGGGGATGTCACAGACCTATGTGCCAAGACAGTGCTGAACAGCCACTGCGCTCGCCAGAAGGACAGGAGAGGCAATGAGCACATCACACACTAACAAACACAATGTGGGGACATCAGGGCCAGAGTCTCTTCTCTACATGTTCCTGCCTGCCTGCTCCTGTACTTTGGAGCCCCCACCAGCACCTTTAGCCAGCTGCTCCTGGTGCCTGGAGAGCTGTGTGGCATTCAGAGGAGGACAGCTATGACTGTGGTGAGGCCAACCACACCCCTGGGGTGAGAGACACTCTGGGACAGTGGGGATGTCTTCGGGGGGCTCTCATGGTGGTCTGTTAATAGGTTGTTAGGGGGCTTTCAAAATGACAACCAGGTTGGGTCCCTAATGTCTCTTTTGAAAAGGCCGCAAGTCAGGATGTCTGGTACTTTTTAGGCAGGTAATTCTAGAGGGCTAAAAGTCCTGGTTAGGGGAAGACAGAGGTTACTGGTGGGGGGTAGGAACAGATAGACAAAGAAGCATTGTCTCAGGATGATGCTTTGAAGTTGGCCTGGTCCTGAACAAGGGCATTTATCTGATGACCTCCAAGGGGGCCCTTCCAACTGCAGCTATTCTACATCCCTATTCTTGGGGACTTGTGCTCCTGACAAGAACATCTGGCCAGTCTGAAGTTTATAAGGAGTTACATGAGTGCCTTGCCCTGCAGACATGCTGAGCACAGTATATTGTTACCAGTATATTGTGGTCAGTGCAAAGGCCATATGAAACCTCAGCATGGATACTTACTAACATATACTCCTCTGAGCCTTGTATTAAAGCCACTGGGCGTTATTTCTTTTCCCTCCTTTTTGTCTATATTCCAGCCACAACAGGGACTGTGCTGCAGCCCTTGCAGTCACTCAGCAACAGCTGATCCCAGCTGCAGGATGCTGTCAGCCCACACAGACAGGATGGAAGAAGAGCAGGAGTCACAATCCAATTAAGCAATGGAGGATGCAAAGACAGACAACATCCCCAGGGACCTGGAGATGCAAAGTGTTTATGGTGGTTTTTCCCAGACAGGATCAACTTTTCTTCAACACCAAAGGCAACCTGATTGAGAGGTCCTCGGTGAGCACACACAATATGCCTTGGCTTAGAAAGGGGATCTTTCTGAGCTCTACACAGATTTTCTTTTGTTGGGAAACATTTACTTCTGCTGTGTCAGTGCGACAGATGGGACACCACACTAGCATGTGGTTTTATGTGTACTGCTGTAGCCTCAGCCTCTCTCTCTTAGACCATGCAGCTTCCTGCTTGAAGAGATTAGTCCTGCCCTAAAGCTCTTGAGGAGCCCAGACACCTCCACCCCACAGCTGAACAGAGCAGGTAGGATGGGGCTGCTGGGGCAGGAGCCGACACATGTTACATGTCTGAGACTGACTCTCTGACGTCCTCATCCAGAGAAAAGAATGATTGAGGAAAAGGGAGGTTTTCAAACACAGAATTGACAGAGGGGCAAAAAAAGACTCTGAAAACCTGACAAATGCAATCAGTGGGACACCAGGGATTCCCAAGGGATTCTCAAACCAGGATCTGAAGAGGGTTGAAGAACTTGAGAACTACTCTTGGTGCCTGCAGTTTTCAAATTAGACACAGAGAGATGGTGACTTGCTATTTTCTTCATTTCTGAAGCACGAAGTCCAGTCCAAAGAAAAATCTCCACTGAAAGAGCGGCTTGGGTGCTTGGACCAGGGCTATGAACTTAGCAGACCCTGAGGGTCACCCCATTCAAGGGTTAGGCTGGCATCCGGCTACCTGCATAGACATTTTGAAGCGACGTCAGAAGCCACTGAAGTACAGGCATCAAGATCCCCAGGACATGCAGACTCACAGGAGTCCCTCTTACGGTGCCTGTGGTGCACTGTCACCTGGAGCACGGGCTTCAGCACCTGCTACAGATCTGCCCATGCTGCCCACAGCACCTTCAGTTCTCCTTGGAGGTCCCTAGCCATATAAGTATTGGCCTGGACAGTCCATGATGTCCGGAGACAACATAGGCCAAGCTGGGACAGCTGACTGTTAGTGGGGCTCCCAAAAGAACTGAGATAAGCTGATACTGCTCCAAAGGGCACCCCAGTAGACTTGGGGCTGAAGTGCCATTGCTGCAGTTAGGTGTGAAGTGAGGGCTGGGCTGGCAAAGCCTTTCTGTAGTGCCCTGAGTTGTGGCCTACCTCACAGTCCAGTAGTTTGAGGCCCAGCATGGTCCCATTAGGATAACAATCCCTGAAGAGGGAACCCCAACAAGGGAAGATCTGTGGGAAATGAATGGGCCACTCTGGCCAGTGTCAGCTGTTTGCCCTGGCTCGCCTGCCTCCTGCTTGTCATCAGGCAGCTCCAAAAACACCTGGGCACTGAGACCTCTGGCTGGGGTCAATCCTTTCCTATGAAGATGCTCTCAATCTGTTCTCCCCATGTGCACATCTCCCTCCCTCCTCTCTTCCCGCAAGCAGCAGAGCCATTGCCATCTGGCATTTTCAGCTGCTAAATAATTAATGGCCTTTCTGTTAACATGGAGAGTGTGTCTCTGACCAAGGGAGCTGTTGGACCTTCAGCAAATAAATAAGGAGACTCTTAGCAACCTCCAAATCCCTTCTTTGCCACCACCACTCCAATATCCAGCAGTAAGATCCTGCAGCTTGCTCCTAGGCACCTCTGGCACACCCTGCCAGAGGATGGCAGGGAGAAGGGGACTTTCATAGGGATTGGTACAGGTTGCCTTTCCCTATCAAATCCTTATTGATACCCCCTTCCCTCAGTAGCAGACTTTTTGCTCCTGGTGGCCAAAAGCAATGGGCTCCTCCTGGATATGGTGCTAGTGTCTATTGCTCCAGGCATTCCTGCCCACAAGCCTTCACACAGGCAGCCCAACCAGCTCCTGTTTTCCTACCCAGCATTGCTGTTTCAATGCCACAGTCTTACTGCACAGAGAAATTTCGGGAGCAGAAGACATCTGAAGCCACCAGTTCAGTTCTTTCCCCTCTCTCTTAGGCACCTCCAACTCAGTTGCCCAGAGGAGCCATCATGTCATGGTGTAACGCAGTCCTTGCAGGATATCACAGCTCCTCTGAAGCTGATTTTAAGCTTATTCTCTTGCCTTTTAGCTGTCCCTTCACGCCAAGATACTCACGGAAAGCCACCTCCAAATACTCAAACTGGTACTTTTCTAGACTGTTGCAGCTGATCTCACCTTTTATGGTGCTGCTCTTAGAAAATCTTATGCAAATTATATAGCTGCAGCATTACCATTAAAATAACCATTGGGAACAACCAGCTGAAAGTAAATCTTGTAAATATTCTAGGAACAGCACATGCAGCAGAAACCGCAAAAGGAGGCTTCTGCTCATGTACACTGGGAGCAGCTTAAACTCAGACCTGTAGGACATGTTTGACCTCCCTCCAACTGGAGGAGATTCCTTATGCAGTATAGAGTGAGAGACCACACAGACACTGCAGGTCAGACTTAGTCACTGTTAAAACACCTAAGCTAAATGTTCACACCAGATGTATTCCACATTTTTTGCAACATTCCAGTGACAGCACTCTGCGATAGTATCTGAAAAGTCCAAACAAACCCCACAGCATCACCAGACCAGTTCCTGTTCCAAACTACGCCACAGCCATTGTTCTTTCCTCAATCTTTAAGAGACAGAGAAGGAAATATTGTTGTGAGGAACAGAGCTGGGTGGGTACCTTCACCTCCAGAAGGTGCTGGGAGAGCTTCCCATTAGCTGTGTATGAGGCAGTGCGTTTAGATGCCAACCACAAACAGGTATCCCTTGGAGGAGCCGCTGTCCTGAAGAAGCAGCAGCAGTAAGCAAGAAAAACAGGAATGGGCAGGATTGGGAAAATGAGGCAACAACATAGAGGCAGAAATCATAGTATATGTTCTACCCAATCTAGGTCTTACTTACAAGAAAAATGCTAAAACAGAGTCAGATAACATGCAGAGCATTAGAGAAAGGCAATCCTTCTTTATCCTCTGTGACGGTTGCAAATGCACAGTGAACATGAAACATTCACCACTGAAAGTGATTTGTTGTATTATATCTATGAAGCATTTCCAGTGTGTAAGGTTTGCTTTGAATATTCAGTGCCCTGTTTGTTTTTTTGATACACCAGCATATGCTTCTCCTCTCCGGTTGGGTGGGCACTAATCCAGAGAATCAGATTTCCAATTAAAAATCAGGCATGTCTTTGGTACAAATGCAATTGCTCAAGATTTGTCCTTCCCGTGAAGCACCCTGCCAGCAAACTCATTTACTAGGGCATGCACAGACAGCTGAAGTAGCAAAACACCAAAACAAAGTCTCGGGAGCTCTCAGATGACTAAGCAGGGCTTCTCAGCATGCTTGTGCTCACCGAGCCTTGGTGTCCTGCTCCGGCATTACTCATTTCAGCTGGCGGGTGGCAGTTGGGGCACAGGGCTGCTGATGGAGATGTCTGTGTCCATGAAAAGCCAGCAGAAAAGCCAGGCTGAGAAGCCAAGCTGTGTCTCCTAGAAAGTAAGTATCCCTGCTACCTAACTGCCTTTGCATCCTTCTTCCTTCACAAGGAGATGTGGGCAGACTGTGGGAGAGGAGAACAAGGACTGCCATAATGGGAAGATCAGGTTCATACCCTGGTGTGCTCAGGACTTGGAAGTGAGGCAAACCTCTGGCGTCCCACCTTGTGGGACTGCAGTGACTGACCTTGTGGGGCTGCAATTACAGGGAGGCCAGGAAACCCAAGCCACTGCCACTGACTCATCATGGCTAACAAATGACCTTGGGCTGGGAAAGGATCATCAACACCCTGCACCAAGCTCAACACACACCCCAGAAGAAGCAGTTTGGGCACCAAGGGGCATGGTGACATCTCCGTCCCTCTATCACAGTGCATGGGAGAACAGGCATACCACAGACCATATCCATTACCAAAGGGTATAAGCACAGAGGATATGGGAGCACAGACACAACCCTCCAAAACCCCTTCCCTTTCAAGACCATGGCCTCCATGTCCAAAAAAGCAAAGAGAAGGTCAGGCTGGTTGTAGCCTGTGAGATGAGTACGTGTGGGTCACCAGCATCCCTGGGCAGGGTTGTTTCACCACCTCCAGCATCTTCTGGGCAGCTGCCTGAACAGGAGAGTAACCCCACTGTGACAGTGCCTATGCCTCCAAGGCTGTGACCCACAGAGAGTGGAACCAGATCTCACCAGGAAGCCAAATGCTGGGTGCAGAGAGATTGGTAGCACAAACACTGACACTGGTATGAATGCTGTGCTCACACCCTGCTAAGGCCACGGCACAGACACCCACCAGCAGAAGACCCTATCCCATCGCTGTTAGGATGGCATCTGCCTCATACAGGACATACACCAGTGAGTCCCTTAGCCTGCCAGAAACCAGACACATCTTCTAAACAAGGAGACCAACACGATGAGTGGCAGCCAAGCTGGTGGGCTACAGAAGCTGAGGTCAGTCATTGTTACATAATGAAGATATGAATACCCCGATTGGTCAGGAGGACTCAACAGCCAGCGTTCCTTGTCCCCATATTACCCACATGCTCTGGGGTGCTCATGAGAATGGTGGGTGTGAGTGTGGGAGTGAGTGGGATGAATGACAAACTGACTGTGTCTGCACAACTGAGTAAAATAGACCTGCTTAAAGACTGCGTAAATAAACATCATCTTCCCCACCTGTAAGCTCCGGCACTGTTCTCCCACCAAGGGGCACAAATGGCTTGTATTGGTTTAAAGTGAGTCCTTGGGATGCAAGCCCCACGGTGAGCCCCTTCCCCTCAGTGGTGAGCCTGCCTTTAGCACTGCTGCTCCTGTCGCCAGTGCTTCCTACAGAAAGGTACAGTGCAGAGGCACAGGAACCCACTGCATAGGCAGCAGGATGAGGCAAGAGGTGTCTCTTCCTGGGACAAAACATGTGTGTCCTCCCCACTCTTCTCTCCTCACTCACCACCCCCAACCTGCCCCATCACCACTGACCATCTAAACAACATAACCCACCAGGAGGGCAAAACTGTGACATGATTCTGTGAAGTCAGCAAGTTTTCCTGTTCACAGGACTGGCAGGTTGCAGCCACCTTTGGGAAACCCTGTGCAGGGTCATGCTGCCCCAAGGACTCTTGGAGCCAATACAACATTTGAGAGCAAAACCCTCCCCTGTCACAGCCCCCTGTGGTGGCTGCAACATTGTCCCCAGCTCCTTGCCCACCCCCCGCCCCCCAGCACCACTGCGCAGACCCAGGGTGGATGCTTTTTAGCACTAGGACAGGCTAAGCTCCATGTAAGAGATTTCTGAACAAGAAGGTGTCCCAGCCCCTGGCCCCCAGTGGTGCTCTCTGCAGGATGATGTCAGGGTGATGTCTGTGGCCTTCCTCTGCAGTATAGCAGCCATCTGCATAAGCCCCTTCTCCAGGAGGGATGCTCTGGACTCAGGAAGGCAGCACTGATTCACTGCAGTGCTCCTTGGCGCAAGAATAAAACCAAACCTCAGGCAACCAAGAGCAAACGGTGCTTACGGTGAAATCTACAGCCAGGAGGTTTGTCTGGGCCAGAGCCTTCTCCAATGCCATGCACAGAGCAGCACTTCTCCATTGCCTCCTCCACACGTGTGAGCAGCAGCTGCTGGAGCCATGGGGATTGGGAAGGAAGAACCCAAGCAGAGTTTATTCCTTCCACCCCCCAGCCCTTTTCGCTGCATTTGACTAAGCCACCACTACAGGCTGGCTCTAACCTGTGTTTGGTTTATATTTTAATGCCCCGCTGTGCACACAGTGTGCTTAATCCCTCACACTGCACTTTGTGTGTGCAAAGCACCAAGCAAATAGGAGTTAATTGGGCTGCAAGCTGCCCAGCGCCTGTGCTCATTCTGCATCGTGCACCCTTGTTCTCTGATAATGCTTAAACCAACACTCTTCAGCACAGGGCCAGGTCCAGCCCAAGCACAGGGCAGGGAGCCACTCAGCTGCTGGTGGGTGATGTCTGTGCAAGCAGCAAGCCAGGAAAAGGGGCTTATAATAAAGATATGGACAGATGTTTTGATAGGGCCTATAGCAACAGGACAAGAGTTGATGGTTTTAAACTAAAATAGGGTAGATTCAGACTAGATATAAGAAAGAAATGTTTTACTGTGAAGGCGGTGAAATACTGGAACAAGTTGCCCAGAGAGGTGGTAGATGCCCCATCCCTGGAAACATTAAAGGTCAGGCTGGAGAGGGTTCTTTGCAACCTGATTTAGTAGATATCCATGATCATTGCAGGGGGGCTGGAGTAGGTGACTTCTAAAACTCCCTTCCAATCCAAACTTTTCTGTGATTCTATGACAAAGCAGAAGCTCGACGCAGGGGACAGAGACCCAGGTTGTTCACGAGTGGGAAAGGGGCAGGGAGTCATCACAGGGCTCTCAGCATACACACATGCACACACACGCGGAGAACACTATTCCAGGAAAACAGTAAAGAGCTCCCTGGTACCACTAGGTCCCTGTTCTGAACTGGGATGCTGAACGCTGTCTGCAGTCCCCAGAGCAACCCCTGCACTTACAATTAATTAACGATGATACGCACAGATGAGGACACCTCCCAGCCCCTGCTGCCTGCAAGGGCCTTCGCAGCAGCTGGCCTTAGGAAAGGGCTTAATCTTCCCTGCAAAGGGTACCCTGAGCTGTTTATTGCCTGCTAACTCCAAGACCATGACATTGTGTGCCCATGTACAGCCAGCCCAGCAGCAGCAGCTCCTTTGGCAACGAAGGCCAAGGAAGGCACCCCTCAGCAAGGCTGCAGAGGTGGTGGGACATGGGTCATTCCACCACTCAGTAACTGTGCTCAAACAGAGAAGGATTTTAAGACCTCTGTGAAGGAAAGTGCTACCTCCACTGGGAAAAACACTCCCTTGTGGAAACCAATGGAAACCAGGAGCAGCTGTGCTATGGTTAGGGGCCAGCCCAAAGCTGTCAGTGTGGGTCACGGGCGTCTTTCACAATACCACAAGTGTGCCAGGAGCACTGTGGTCCCTGGAGATGCGAGGAAAAGCAGGATGGAGCTAAGGGAAAAGGCAGTTCTTTCCTCTCAGAGTCCCTTCCGCTGTTTGGGGAGCAGGGAGATGTGGGAGGTGGAGAGGAAAGTGCGAGGTTTATCTGCTGCCTTTTATAAAGCCACCTGCTTCAGAGAGACTGCCAGCCATGGGAGCAGGCAGCACAGCTACAGCTCTCACCAGTGAGAGGGGAGAACCTTGACCTGGGGCAGAGGGAAGAAGACTCAAGAAGAGGACTTAGGCACAGCATGAGGGGCGCACAGAGTGGGAAGCCCAATACTGCACTGCTTGGACCAGACAACTCTGGTGGCTTTCTGTCATGGTGTCCTGCCTGGCTGGGATGACATTTCACACCTGGGGATGGCAGGGACCCCACCACTGAGCTGGTGGAGAAAGTGGGTGTATTTCAAGTCCCCTGCATTGTTGCTGCTGAGCTCCAGCCAGCCCTCCTCACTGCTGCTGCCAGCAAGCCTGCTGTGTGACAGGGGCCAAGCATGGGTGCGTGGCAGATTAGCACAGGTCTGGCATCCACACTGCTGGGCCCAGCTCTGCTCAACTCCAGCCCACTGCTGCTGGGTAGGGACCTGGGGGCAGCCTGGCACTGAGCACCCTCATCCCACAGCCTCCCAGGGGCCAGTATAAGGTGGGCAGCATCACACTGTCCCTCCCAGGGGCCAGCCTCCCCCCTTTTGCTCCTTCCCAGCTTCAAGCAACCACAATGTCCCCCACAACTGATTCTGCTGCAGGAGCAAAGAACCACTCCTGCCCTGGCCAGCTCCCTTCTCTGCAAGCACAAAAGCTTCTTCCTGAGAGCAGTGAGTTACAACACTAGAGAGATATATATATATATACACACACACACTCATCACATATGATTTTAGAGCATCTTTGGAGCTAGAACATTTCTGTTGCCTCTGCTCAGTGCCAGGAGCAAAGCGAGGTTTGGGCTGCAGCAGGAAGGAGCCCACGAGCATACTGACTGCCAGCCTTGGCCCTGGCGAGGCTTTCCTCCCACCTCTGCCCAGCTTCTGAGCAGATCTGTATAACATCAGACGACCGGCGTGAATTACGCCGCCCTGGGAGTGTGGGAGCTGGCATCTTAGTGAAGCCTCTGGCACCACAGGGTTGCACAAGTAAGGATGGCCCCGGCAGCGTAGCTGCATCCAGCTGCGCCAGAGGGATTAGCTCTCAGCATACCTGTTTGGGTCAATAGTGCATCAAAGGGAAGGAGAAGTCTTTGATGGTGAACATAAGGGCCTGCAACAGGAGGGCAAGGACAGAAGGTGCTTCCCAAGGCGTGGCTCAGCCACCTCCATCCCCTGAGGATGCATCCAAGCAGGATCCACCACATTGCAACCTCAGTGTGCAAGCAAATTTGGTACTTGAAAAGAAGGAGGAAAGAGGCTGAACCCATCTCACAGTCTCAGCACCAGACTGTGCTGACTTTGCCTGGCTCATGGGCCAGCCGCTTGCCCTCCCACCAAATCCTGCCTCTGTGCAGGCCCAGCCTGGCACTCCTTTTCACTGGGGCAGTGGAGGGAGCATGCAGTCAGTGTCTCCTGGTTGCTGTGGCACACATCCAGCCACCTCTGCAGCCCATGCAGCCTTCAGGGAAGCTCAAAGGAAATCTGCTGCTGCTGTGGTGACCAGGAACGGAGGCAGCTCTCCCAGGCACGCATGGAACTGTAGACATGCTGCTCTGTAAAGCAGCCTCCTCATGGCGCAATGGGTGCTCTCACACACACCAAGTCAGCTTGTCCCCGTCATTCCCATCACCCCCTGCAGAATTCCCCTTGCCTAGGACACCCAAGCATAGTGTCATCCAGACACATGCCGCAGGGCAGAGCAGAGCCAAGCAGGGTAGGGCAGACAGCCCTTCACACCCACCAGCCTGCTCTGGTCTCCTCCATGAAGAGGGCCTGGAGAGTCAAATGGCCCTGGAGCATCAGAGATAAGAGAGAAATCACAGGGCTATTGGGATGTGCATGTTTTTGCATCCCAAGCCAGTGGGAATAGAACAAAATGCACAGCAAGCAGTGGGGTTCAGGTTCCCCCTGACATGCCCCTACCATAGGTGAGTGGCCCAGCATTGAAAGGTGAGCAGGGCACAGTCAGCACACAGACTCTGCTGTGCCAATGCTGAGGCTGGCACTGCCTGCATCCACTGCCCTGCCTTCCTGCCCCTCTCCAGCCATGCCCATTGGCAAGGGGCCTCGGGAGAGATGGATGTGATGGAGGATAACACAGGAAATGGTTTCTTTCCCTTCAGCAAGAGGAAGAAGTGTCACATCTGGACAAGTACAGCAGCCAGGCTGGGAAAGGGACAAGGCATTAGGAGGAGAGATGCTGTGGGCCAGGAGGCACAGCATCACCCAGAGGACGTGGTGAGATACATGGCAGATTTGGCAGCGGTGTGGTCATGGAGGGACCTGCAAGTTCTTCCTACTCAAGAGGAAGTGCACAACACTGCCCAGGCTGGCAGGTTTGGGGCAGGTTGCATCCTTTCAAACATGCCACATCCAACACGCAGCACCATAGATGGTCCATAGCCAAGTCAGCCCCAGGAAAAAGCTAACTGGGATCAGGGAGAAATGGGAAAAAAAGATCAGGATGGCAGGTGTTAGGGAGGCAGAGAAATTGTCTCTGGTTTCTCTGCAAAAGCTTGTCTTCCCTGCACAGGGCCATGTAACCAGGCTGGCACCTGGGGAAGGGCTGGCAATCCCTGAACTGCTCTGCCCACCCTGCCAGCACTGTGGGGTCCACATGCAGCCACCTCCTGCCCTCCACAGCATCATTGCTTGCATGCTTACAGGGAAGAGGAAAGGAAAGGAGATTAAACATGAGGCGCTGTAGCAGATGGCTACAAAAGGAGATTCCCCAAGCCTGAGCGCCCTTGTCCTTCCAGGGTACTTTGGACACAGCAGTGCTGGCACCAGGAGTACAGCCGGCCAAGATGATCTGGGGCCAAGACAGGAAGCCATGTCCCAGCACGAGCTACTGCAAGCCTCACTGCACCCCAGCAGCCACTGAAGCCCTGCCACAATTAGCATGAATCAGACAGGCTCTGATCCATTTTGGGAGAGAGGCTCAGGGGTACAACATTTATACAGAAGGGTTTTCACAGTGGCTGGGTGTCCTGGCAGTCCCAGACCAGAAGTCTGCTGTCCACCTGGTTTTGTATAACTTGTTCTCCCTGCCTGTATCCCTACCCAGCACATCCTAAACCTCCCCCTGTGACTTGAACTAATCTGGAAGTCTTTAAAATGCACTGTCTTCAGGAGGTGGCCCAGCTACTGCAGCTGTTATTAGCAGTACTTGCCTTGGGTTTTGTTTGGGTTTGTTTTGTTTATTTATTTGTTTGTTTGTTTCTGAACAAGGAAGAATTTGATGAAATTTCATGGAAGAAAACATAAGAAATTAAAAACTTGGATGAAAGAAAAATGAAACTTGATGAAAATCTCTCAATAGAAAAACACAATGAAGCTGCCTGATGAGAAGATTAGCAGCAGTGTAATAGGAAACGAAAAAGCAATAAAGAGGAATTGGAACCAGAACAAATAAGGGAGTGATGACTTCTGGAAACATTTACCTGACTTACGAGTAATCAGATTTTGTCTGAACTAAAAACTTTTAAAATTAAAAGGCAGCCAGTTGAAACCCGGCAGTTGTAACAACTGCATGCTGAGACCTCCGATCGCCCTCGCCAGTGAAAAACAAGTCAGTAGAAATCCATGCAGCATCCCTGCTGCCAGGCCTGCTCAGTGGCTGAGCACCTGGAGCTCAAGCCTGATGAACTCCAAAAGTAGCTCCGACAGCAGCAACCCTTCTGAAAGCAGAAGGCAAAAATGTTTCAATTAATTTAGTACTGATTAGTTTAGTTAAAGTTCAGAAAATTACTGCAGGTTAATGCAGGACAGCCTGGTTCACTTTGCAAGCCTGATGAAGATGAAATGAGAGAGGATAATCTCTACTAGTTCTGAATCCTTGAAAGCCAGAAATAGTTAGGTTATATCACTGGTTATATTTTATACCTCCTATAATAAAATTCTATTCCTATAATATAGTATTGTAGTAATGAAATATAGTCTATTAATACAGTATCGTCAAATTCATTACATATACAAATAATGCTTTCATAAACTTATTCTTTTTGCTTTTGTGGACCCATACATTTTAAGCTGGTTTATTTAACCAACTAGAAACCATTTTGCAAATGCTTGCTTTCTGCATTTTGAATTGGATTTTATTTTCCACTGAAATATAGCTGGACCAAATTTATAATAAATAAAAAAGGAATACTAAGAAAGAAATGTGTCACTCACCATTTTCTAATGCAAGAAATGTAGACATTAAGAACCTAAATAACCATATGCTACACTGAAAACCCACTCACTTAAGCATGGTGAAGCCTCCTGCTCAGCCCTAAGTACCACAACATACTCATCACTGAGAAGCAACTTGTCCTTAGGAAAAGAGCAGAAGTATACAAATACAGCAAGATTAAAACTAGGCACCTAGGTCATTGCTTTCTGATCATTAATTTAAATCCCGACTCTAATCCATACATCCTACTCAGATGCAGGTCAGGAGCCAAACAGGGCACAGATCAAACTTATGCTAAAGTCTATGAAGTTTTGGTCTTGTGCCGTTTCTGCCATTACACTTTCCTCCTGCAGAGTTCTGCCATCTGTGACCTCTCCCTGACAAAAGCAGCTCAGAAACATAAGGAGTGGTGCAAGGCCCCAGTCTGGAGCCTGCAAGCCCCGGGAATCTCTTACTGGTGTAGAGACCTCCCGACTGCTGCTTGCAGGTACAGAGGAGTTTGACAAACCTCTGAATTTCTGGTCATTTCACTAATGCTACCTTGGGGGTTACCCCATGGTGACTTGAAGATGGGACAAACAATCACAGAATCATTGAGGCTGAAGGGAGATGGACTAGTCCAGCCTCCCTTCTCAAAGCAGGGTCAGCTACAGGGGGCTACTCAAGGCCATGTCCAGGTAGGTTTTGGATATGAAGATTTTGCTCCAAGCCAGATACATGCCAAGAAGACCATCTCAACCTGATGATGCAACCAGGTCCTCCAGCCAGATAGGTCCCAAGCCCCAGGCTACTGGAGGCTGTCCCAGTTGCCAGGTGGGACCCTAGCTGCACTGGTACCCTATGGCTCATGGTCAGTCACTTCCAAGCCTAGCGAGTCACCCGTCAGCTTGCCAGCCTTCATGTGACATCTCAGCACCCAACCTGTGCTACTTCCCTGGCATGTCATCCTAGTGTGTGTCACCTTGCTGGGTGAGTAGCACAGCAAGAGGACTCCTCTGGTACAGTCACCTTGGCTTGGCCAACACAGTATCCCCAGGTCTTGTCTCAGGGTACTAAGAGCTCACTTTGGGCTACAGCTGGGAGCTGCTCCCCAGCTGTCCTTCCAAACCTGGGTTTCGCCCTAACTCCCCACCTCTACCTTATCTGAATTGTGGTCTCCCATACACTCTCCTACACAGCATATCAAGGAGCTCCTTGTGTCAATCTCCACCACCATCTTCCAGCTAACAATGAAGTACTCCCCAGTGAACGAGGGCCAGAGCCCATTCCTCTCCTTATTAAGAGGAACTCTAAATTACATGATGACATGCTTTCCCACTTCTCACAACCTGCCTTTTAGCACTCGTGGGTGCAATGAAGTTTAGCTCATTCAGATCCTGCCTTCCTCTCAGCTCACCCACAATCTGCACATGACAAGACACAAAACGTTGGTGCTGGGAGCAGGATAATCAGGTCACCCAAAGCTTTCACATGCTCCCACTGAACAGAAGCACTAAGCCTATCTTCTCTCCTCTGTTTAGAACTCCATTTTATACACATCTTAATTTGAGATCAAACTACAACAACATAGAAGCCCCTCCTTGGTCAAAATGAATGTCATAGCTTCTCATGGGTACTCTGCTGGGAACTGCACAACTGATCTTGGTGCAGAAACACTTCCATACAGTGATGTTTATGCTCCCCAGAGGCTGGGCAGCATTACAGTAATTTCAATTAGGAAGACAATTCCTCGGCCAAGGAGGTTTTCTCTGCAGCCCCTAGCATGGATGCAGCTCTTACGCCAACACAACCATGTGCTAAGAGAGGGCTGTACCAGGACAGGCAAAGCAGAACAGCACTGGGGCTTTGGGAACCACTAAGATGAGTCATAAAAAGTGAACCTGGTGAGGAAGTGTGAGATCGAGCAAGAGCTGGACCACCAGAGGTGAGAGTAACCCAGGGACCAGGGCAGTGGGCTGGGAGAGGGAAGCCCATGCCCCCTGCCACACTGCTCCACCCCACTTCCCTCTGCCTCAGCAGAGAGGTCCTGGGGACATGCCATGCCTAGTCTCACCCATTAACCAGCAACAATAGTGGCCTGGGTGGTGGGAAGGGCTGTGCACCATTACCTGGCCCAGTCTGGCCCATTGTTGCTGTAATAGTGTCAGCAAACTGCTGCCATTGTCCCCACCTAATAACGAGGTGTGATTACAGCCTAATTATCAGTCCCAACTACATTTGAAGCAATAACTTCAAGCCAACTTCAAAAAGATGTTTAGGCATCTTAAAGTGCGAGTAGATGCCAAGTGAGATCCTCAAAAGCTCTAAGATCTCTTGATGTTGAGGGATCTGATAGCTGGTTAGGGATTGAATATAATCAAGCCATAGCTGAAGGAAATTGGGAGTGGAGACACTTCTCCCGAAACAACCCCAAAGCAAACCTACTTTTTTGCTCTGAGCACAGTGCATCAGCAATGCAGTGTTTCGTTCAAATTTAGGGCTAAGTATATGAAATGTATTTACAGCAATTAAAGTACGTAAGAAGAGCTGTTTCACCAAATGCAGAGTGACAACAGTAGAAAGCTTTGGTGTCTATAGGATTCAAGATGTGCCAGCATTTGCACAGCACACTGATGCTTGCCAAAGAGTTTAGGTGACTGATTAGTTTAATATCAACTGAAATCACCTGTAGGTGTTAGAAGCATTTCTCCCTCTCCTTGCTGCCTTGCAGAAGCTCTCACAGCCTGTTAAGATGGGAGTATTTTCTGTGAGGAATATTTTAAAACAGGGACACTCCTCCTTTTACAACTCAGCAAATGTCAGCTCTGAAGCTGCCTTACTTTCCCTTGGGCCAGAAGCCTCTGCATGAAAGGACAGTATCTACCTGTGAGAGCCTACACACATCCCTGACCAGCATCCCCAGCAAGCACTGCTATTTCTATCCCCTTCTTCAGGACCACCCTGCACTTGCCATTGTCAGCAGCCACCAACCCAGGGATGAACTAGTTAACCTCAGGGAAACCTTTCCAGGGGAGAGCAGCCACAGATCCCAGTGTTACCACAGAGAAAAATAAAAAAGCTGAAAGGCATTTAGATGGAGCCGCAGGAGCAAGGATGCTGCCATGGGAAGAAGATAGAGGTTTAAGCTTACAGGAAGGCCAGGAAAGCCCATACGTGCTATGGAGTCAGAGGCTGCAGGGGTGCGGCAGCCTCCCTGCTTTTATTTATGAGTTATTTGCTTGCCAGTGGCTGTTTGCCAGGCTACTTAAGACAAAACCTTCCTGAAGGAGCTGTTTCTGCTTCCCTCTCCATCTGCTGCCAAGCCCTGACCACCACTTTACAGGGCAGCAGGGAAGGCAGCAAGGCCAAGGTTCAGGTCTGGTCTCAGGAGCAGTCTTTCTGCCTTCTGGTTTTAATACACTTTCTCCCCCCTGAACATATACCTCAATCCACTTCAACAGCACCTGTTATCCCAAGTGACACATTCTGCCCTCTCTCCACTGCTCAGACAAGCAGCCCCACCTGTCACACAGCATCGTAAAACCCCAGCATGGGGCAAAGTGCTTTCTCATACCTTGTTCACCCACCCAGCTTTCCCTTCACCTCCTGTTCCCCCTCCAAACTTTATAAAAGGGGAGAGGGCAGCCATGTACATCAGCCCTGGAGACGGTGGCTAAACAGTTAAAAGGAAAAAGATGTTCATGCAGAAATAACATCTGTCAGCCAGACAAAGGTCTCTCTTTCTCCTGTAAAACACCCATTCTGCTCAGGAGGTTTCTGAATTGCAAACACAGTGTGCAGCACCACTGCTGCTAGAAAGGATGGGGAAGCAAGCTAGAGAGAATGCAGGACCATGCAGGTCCATGATCCGTGGACAAAACTGCATGAAATCATAAACTGGGGGAGAGATGCTCAGCCAGAGCATTAGCTCATCCTGACCTGACAGCCCTTTCAGAGGCATCAGTCTTTCAAAGCTGGAGGGAGAAATGGAGCGATGTCCCCCTCCTCTCCCCTACTAGCATGAAGCATTTTTGACACTGTCAGGTGTGGCTCTCAGAAGGATTCTGTGGCCAGGATGACGTGGGGACTGAACACAAGCCATGACACAACAGTGGGATGACACTTTAATCTTGCATCAGGGGACAGCAGTGCAGGACAGTGCTGTGCCCTGGGAAAGGACGCTGAGGGCGTGGGACTCACTCCCTGCTGTTGCCATTGACTTACTCCAGGAGCCCAGGGAAGCCCCTGCACCTCGCAGGGCCTCAGCCGCCCATCAGGCAGGTGAAGACAAACGTTTGTTAAAGTCACTTGGTGCGTGGTCCCCTATGAGGGCAGGAAAACAGCTTCTAAACAGAGCCAAGTGCCCAGAAATCTCTCACAGCAACAAACCAAACCCGTCCCTGCACCCCGGACCCTCAGAGTCGCCCTCCCGAGCTACCCTCGGGCGCTGCCCAAGGCGGTGCTGGCACACCTGCCCAGGGAGTCGAGCAAGTCGCCATGAGCATCCCGCGGCGCTGTCCCAGAGCCAGGCCTTCCCCGGGAGGCGCAGCTAAGCACGGCGGGGCCAGGACTAGCCTCACGCAGGGAGCGGCTTCCCAACCCCCTTCCCCAGCCTTCCCACTGGCAGGACCCCCCCGCCCCATCCTGCACCCCACGAGCCCCATGCACCACCACTCGCTGCAGCCCCGCTGCCCGCAAGGCCCCGCCCGCTGCCGCGGCAGGCGCCGGCTGAGCCCCGCAACCCGGACCGCGGTTCCCGTCCCGCGGCCGCTGCCTCCCCTCCAGGACTGACCTGCTGGGGGGTCCCGGCCCCGCTCCGCTCCGGGCCCTGCGCCCGCCGCCGATCCCCAGCACAGCCCGGCCCGGCACCGGCAGGGGAAGGGGAAGGGGCCGGGGCCGGGGCCACCGCCGCTCCGCCTCCCCGCCCGCCCCGCTGCGGCGGAGAGGCCGCGGTCCCCGGGCTGCTCCCCCCGCCTCACCGATGCTCGGGCGCCGGGCCTGCGCTGCCGGCCGCCAGGCTGAAACACGGCTGGAGCTGCGGGCCCGAAATGGGGTCGGGCAGCCCCCTGCCGCGCTGCCTACCATGGGCCCGCGGCATCCCTGCGGGGAGGAGCTGTCCCGGCTCTCGGTACCGGGAGGCGGCGCGGAGCTGCCGGAGGAGAGGCTGGGGGCAGGTCTGCGCGCCTCAGGCTATTTCTGGGTTTGGGGCTGTACCCGCCGCTTCCTTCCTCTGGCTGGCTGCCGGGAGTGTGACACCGGGGAAGCGGAACGGGCCTGGGGGCAGCCAGCCAGCGCCGAGGGGCGCACGGGGCAGCCCTCACACGCAGCGGCAGGGGGATGGGAGTGTTTGAGACCTCAACAGCCTGTGCAAAACCTCTGCCTTTGCTGCGGCATCGCCCAGTTGCGTAGCAGGGGTGGTAGCTAAGTCTTCTTAGGGGTCTTTTTTCCGCAGAGCGGCCATGCGTTCCTGCCATCGGGAGTGACCTGCGGCGGGACCAGGGACCTGAGCCAGCAAGTGCAATAGGCCTTTGAGAGCCTGGTTTTGCTTAAGCATTCCACTCTGCTCGCCATCCCTCCAGTCCATGAGGATGCAGGCAGCACACCCTGTGCTGGGGGAAAGGCTGGCAGCACACCCAGGGGTGCAGTACTGGATGTCTTGCCTGGACATCGCTGTTCACAACCGGTGATCAGGGACACATCTGCAAGTTGACTACCAGGCAACAGCCACTTCAACAGCACCTTTTATCCCAAATGGCACAAAATGTGACCGCAGGGAAGTCCCAAGTGCTTCACTTTTGCCGTCTTATATAGGGCGCCTGGGAGCCCACATCTGTGGCTTCTCCAGATGCTGAGTAAACAGTATTGCTCTGCAGCATCCACTGAAAGCTCCTTTGGGCTCATTTCATCTTTTTCGGGCTGAAGAAGTACAAGCCCCTGCCATTTAAAGGACCTTTCAGTCCAACAAGCACAGCTATGAATGCCACCACAAGAAGCATCAGCGAACAAAAACATAATGAACTGTCAGCTAAGAACGTTCCTTCATACTACAGGTGTAAGCAGGCTGGCACAGCTCACAGACCATGAGGAACCAGGGGGTGAAAGCCCGGTGTCTCCTTTAGTGCCTGTCTTTTTTTCAGGCTCCCCAAGCCTGAGGTAAGATTCAGATGATTTCTGCCCTGCTGGAGCATGGTGCAGAGCACAGCTGGGATACAACACAATGCATTTCAATAAGGCTTTACTATGAATGAGACCTTTTCCCTGACTGGTGACTTCTAGGAGCTACCATAGCCCAAACAATACAAGCCTAAAACTTTATGGAACAACTGAACAAAAAAAAAGATTTCCAAATCTCTTTCATTGTCATCTCCTTCAGCCCTAGCAATACATGTGATGTGGAGAAGTTACACAGCTTGCCCCCTTACTCCAGACAAGCCAGCACCAGTCCTACAGCATCACTGAGGCTTGGCTGCTGTCTGGCAGCAGGTGACACTGTCTGCCTCAGGAAAAGCAGAGGACTGTGCTGGCTTAGTACAATATGTGCTGGGCAAATGCTGAGAGACAGAGGCTTGTGGGAGAAACAAATCTGTAGGTTTTCCTAAAATTACTTGCGATTGTGGTTTGCCATTGGGTACCCAATATCCGACACCCTACTTTTCAGCAAATACAGACTGTGTTTTGCACAAGCCATGGCTTCTCTGACCTACTGAATCATAGAATGGTTAGGATTAGAAGGGACCTTAAGATCATCTAGTTCCAAACCCTCTGCTATGGGCAGGAATGCCTTGCACTAGACCATGTCCTCCAGGGCTCTGTCCAGCCTGGCCTTGGACACTGCCAGAGGCAGAGCATTCACAGCTTCTTTGGGCAACCCATTCCAGTGCCTCACCACCCCCACAGTAAAGAATTTCTTCCTTATATCTGACCAGAACTTCCCCTGTTTAAGTGTAAACCCATTACTCCTTGTCCTGTCACTACAGTCCCTGATGAAGAGTCGCTCCCCAGCATCCTTGTAAGCCCCCTTTAGATACTGGAAGGCTGCTGTGAGGTCTCCATGCAGCCTTCTCTTCTCCAGGCTGAACAGCCCCAACTTCTCAGCCTGTCTTCATACGGGAGGTGCTCCAGTCCCCTGATCATCCTCGTGGCCCTCCTCTGGACTTTTTCCCACAGTTCCGTGTCCTTCTCATGTTGAGGACACCAGAACTGCACACAATACTCCGAGGTCTCACAAGAGCAGAGCAGAGGGGCAGGATCGCCTCCTTCGACCTGCTCGTCACACTCCTTTTGAACTTCCTCCCTACTGGAAACTGATACACTCCATCAGTTAAAGTGGCAAATGCTGCTGGGAAATCTCGACTTCTGAGCAGAGCTGGCAACCTTGCTGCTGGTAAGCTGGCCCAGTCCCAAAGGACTGAACACCCACTCCCCCTCCCTTGGTCTGCCAAAATATCAGGATCACACAAAGCTAGAAAAACCTACCCTGTGCCTATGCCATTCCTTGGAGATACTTGTTTCTTCCTAACTCTGGCCCAGATTGTGCCTAGAATAGAGCAGAGTAGAGAAAAAAGAACAGAACAGAACAGAACTGAACCAAACTGAACTGCATGGAACTGAACAGAACAGAATAGACCAAGAGGTAAACCCAGAGGAATCCAAGCAAGAAGAAAAACTCCTTAATTTTCTGATATGTATTGAGCCTCAGTGGCGGTGACTTCATTCCAAGAATGAAGTTCTTCTTTTGGATTTATAAGGGCTCAGGCATTGCATGGTTTTAAGTCCTTCCACCCGCCTGGGAAGCACAAGCAGTGTGTGGCTTAGCCTCCAGCTCTGCGTGAAGAGCAGCCCTTTACCTCCTTCCTGCACTGCTTAAACCCCACAGCAGGGTGGGAGAGATGCGGAGCCACAGCCAGAGGCAGCAGCAGAATGCAGCACGGGGAGCTGCTTCACAGTCGGAGCTGTAGCACTGCGTCCTGCTGTCTGTGTGATGCTTCCAATTGCAAATCCTCTTTTCTGTTTCTTACAGCTTTTACTATTAAAGCTGTAAAGACCAGGCAGGCTCAGGGACTCAGGCTGAGTTTGTCTAGATGCTTTTCAGGCAAGATGATGCCTGCATCTGAGAACAATGACTGGAGAAAAAGACTGCTTTGCCCATCTTAAAAAAAAAGGCTTATAATTTCTCCTTGAGCAGCTCCTGTGCCTCGCAGCTTCAGAGCCAAGCGCTGGCAAAGGTGTGGCATTTAGCCAGGGTTGTGCCTTTGAATATCCCTGTGGAGCTGGTCTATGTCCCTGGAAAGCTGCAGCCTGTGCAGGTCAGGGGCAGACTTGGAGTTGTGGGTATGAAAATATCCCTTAGCTGCTGCTTCCTGCTGCTGGAGCCAACAGGACTGTGTCTCTGTGCCCGCAGGCAGGCCAGCCTGGCACGGCACAGCAATCCCAGGAGGTACCCATGCTGGCTGTTTCCCACCAGGACGGGTGGACCAGCTGGGGTGTGGCAAGCACAACCCATAAGCCCTCGGCATATAAACCCTACAGCATTTGGCTGTAGGCAACCATGGAAGAGAGCCCTCACATCCCTAGCACAGGGACAGTGGGGCTTCATGAGGTTGTGCAGTGTGGACTGGTCTGGACATGGCACTGGGAAGCAGGGCTAGGAATGGGCAAAGGAACAAAATAGCTGGTGGTGGCATAAGGTGGATGTGGCCTCAGACCTTCTCACCTGCAGACTACTTCCAGGACAGAATTACTTGTTTCCTTGGAGGATTTTTTCCTTATCATTACATTATGCTCATGCTTCAAAAGGAGGAATGAATTTCTTTTCATCCCTAGGACAAGTGGGAGATTATCCCCTGAGTATTGATGGAAGCTCACACCTGAGGAGGTTAAAGTGGCACTTGCCCAGTGATGCTGGGTGGTATTCCCTGTTGTTGGCACAGCACAGGGCGCAGACCTTCTGTGCTGACTTCAGCCCGGCCATGGGCGCTCGGCATTCCTTCCAGCTGGACTCAGGACATTGAGCAAGCACCTGGAAAATGGAATCCGGGCAGTTTAGTCCCGGTGCAAGGGAAGGGTGGGTGAGCCTCAGGAGGGAGGCTGCTTCCCACACCTGCCTGCCTCCTTCCTGAAATACCTCGTGTCTTCTGTAGCTAAGGAAACAGAGCTCCGGCAGGCAGCAGCTTCTCTCAGTGCCACCACTGCCGGATCCCTGAGCATGGGGGGATGTGGGCACCACCCCGGGCAGGCAGCACCTGCCACACACAGCCTGGCCAGGGCCTGAATGCATGGCAGCACCTACTCCCCAAAATCCGGGGCAGAGCCGGCTGCAACAGACCCACATCCCCCTGCACGGGGGAGGGCTCTGCTCCCTTCCCCTGGGTCTGCCTGGAGGGGATCTCTGGCCCCAAGCAAGATGCTTCTCCTTTCCCACAGGAGACTACAGGGCTCATGCTTTGCAAAAGGAGAGGCTGGAAGAGCTGCAGCAGAGGCTGAGCCCCATCACAGCAGCCACCTCAATTCCATTAATTAAAGAAAGTTAATTTCTTAATTTTCAAGTGCTCACCCCCGACCTTTGCAGGGCTCTCTGAAGGCAGCTTGCCATTGGGAATAGGAGAGAAACTTAGGCTGCAGCTGCTAAGCCAAGAAATTGCCTCTCCCCAGTGCCAGCTCCCTAGTGGTTTGGTGTCTGCATGCTTGTAATTTCAAATCCACTTCAAGCACCACCCACCACCCAAGCTGCCTCACCAGGCACTAATCAGTTACATTAAAATATGCTAATTGGCTCTTCCCAATTGCTAGTGAGGCAGGACAGTGCTCAGCACTTGCAGACGAGGGATTTCTCCATGGCTCCAGGTTCCAGTTTTTTGGCTGCTCTGGGGAAGCAAGGTCTGCCCACAGTGCTGCCCAGCCACTGCCAGCCTTGCTTCAAAAGGCGCCATGGTTGGGCCCTCAGCACAGGCAGCTCAAGTTGTTCAAACCACTAGTGCAGCTGAAACCCAGCTGCTCATCTCAGTGAATACCACCCCAGCCCTCTCAGAGGTCAGCCACTGCTGCCTCCAGCAGGGCCTCTGAGGCTGCTCCCACCCGCTCCTCTATCACCACATGCATCTGGTGCAGCTTCTTGCTCAGGGTTTTCCTCTATTCATCGCAGCATTCTGCCACTAGCCAAATGTTCCTCCACTCTTCCCACCCCAGATCCTGCCTTTTGCAACATTTAGCACTTCACTCACCCCCTTGAAGAAGGACCCATTGGATGTCTTCTATACCTGCAGGCTTGCACTTGATAACACCAAGCCAGCTTTTGTGCATCAAACATCCTTTCATTACTCTGCACACAGCTAGTCTGCACTTCCCCAGAGGTCAGGCCCACTGCCCACCTACCCTCTCAACAACAGACACTCTGACCTGGCCCCATGTCTGCTCTGAAAGGCCAGGACATGCTGTGTTGCTTCCTTGTGGTCTGGACATGCACACAGATAGGAATGCAGGTCCATTCCCTCTGTGGAAAACACATTCCCTTCTCTGACGCACATGTGTGTAAGAAAGAAACGAAATAAACATGTGGTTTATGGAGCCTGAAGTGGAGGTTATGGATCAGAGTCAAATCTTTCTTGCAAGTCTCAGGGAAATGACCCCTCCATGTCATGAGGTGCAACTGTCAATTCCTGATGGGGAGAAGATCCAGGCTGAGCGCTTGACCTTCAGGAAATGGCATTTGCTGTGATGCTTCGAGCAATGAAAGACAGATTGCAGAGATGCCAGGGAAAAGTGATGGTGTTTTTAATGAGAATGTCAGTGGACTATGAGGAAAGGATGTAAGCTGACAGGCTGAGCTGGGAGAGCCAGTGAGGAAGATGCACATCATGTAATGAACCATATTACTGTTCCTGCCAAACGCAGGGCTCTGCGTGCAGGCTGTCCCTGCCCACATTCCCAGCCTTCCTGGGGGCAAACACTCAATGCACTGATGTTCTCCCTGGCTAAAACAGTTGCCAGCAGCGCAGCTAGGAAATGCACAGTGGCATGGCCCTTTATGAAAGTAATTAACTCTAAATAGGCTGTATCATATACAAACTACACAACAAAAACTAGCTCGTGGGCCTTTCCTCCATGTACAGAATAGCATCAGAATGAAAAAGAAAAAAAAAGACCAAAAAGAAAGAGAAGATATTTCTGTGGACTAGCATTCTGCTTCTAGAAGCAGCTGGTAGCAAACACCTCTAGAAGAACATAAGAACAGAGGTCTGCCTTCTCCCACTCACCAGCACAAGGCATACTGTACCAGCAAATTGTTCTTGAAAGTGATTTTGATGCCATATAAAATGTGGGCATCCACAACACCTTGCAGCAAAGGGTTCCATGGGTAAGCCATATGTTGCGTGAAGAGCACAACTCCTCATTACTCTTCTGACCCGCTTATGAGCCGTTTTCACCCACTTCTTAGCCTAGAACATGCAGTCAATTTTTGAGCCTAGTCATCAACAAGTAATTATTTAGTAATTCCCCTGCTCATGGTCTTGGCTTTACTTACAGTTTATAATCTTCAACTTCCTTCATCATGATCTTTGCACTTCCTCTTTTCCTCCTCTCCTTTCCGCATGCGTTAAAATGAAGCCACCGCTCAAGCAGAGATAATATGGGGTTGAACAGGCTGGAGTTACAAGAAGGAGGTTCTGGGAATGCTCAAATGAACTGAAACTAGAAGGGAAACGTGAGCGAATGACATACGATTAACAGCTAACAATGCTACCCCAGGACAAGAGAAGAGTCCTAAAACACTGCTGTTCACTGGTGATCAGAGCCCTGCTTCTGGTCCTTCATCCATCTTCCCAGGTAGCTCAGCAACTGGCTGCTCTGCCACTGTTTCAGCAGACCTTCAAAAGCCTCAGGCAGAGCTCTAGCACACTGAGACAAGGCAGATGCAGCAGCTCTTTTGCTCCCTGTTGGTGACCAACCCAGTGCGTGTGTCAGTTGTGCTGGAGTGAGTTCAGTGATCTGTGATGATTTTCTCTCTGTAGCTCCTTCATTTGCTGCTACTTCCCCTTGGGCGAGACGATGAAGGCTTTGGGGAGGTGACTTGATCCCACCGGGCAGTAAGGGTGGGATTGCAGCTTCCTTTTAGCTTGGTTGTTGCTCAGTTTCCTCTGACTGCCTCTCTGGTAAGGGAGAGCATAGGAAGGAGTCATGCTTCTCTGAAGAAGACCATGTTTGCCTGTGTAGGTGTCGAGCTTCTCGTTATACAAGGGTTGCCCAGGCTACCCAAGTAGGAGCACACTTTGGAAGCAGCTTGTCAGGGCTTTCTGTGATGAGCCTGTTGGCAGGACTGTGCTTCCCTTCCCTTCCCTTCCCTTCCCTTCCCTTCCCTTCCCTTCCCTTCCCTTCCCTTCCCTTCCCTTCCCTTCCCT